>JAIUCV010000397.1:600000-780588 GCA_026724425.1 Erythrophleum ivorense
TGGTAAGGCTAAGAACCTTTAGCCATGGTGAGGATGAGCGAAGAACCCTTAAGATTGGTTGAGACAAAGTAAAGAGTCTCTCAAAAGTGAGGTTGACTCCCAAGAGCATGGTTGAGTCTAAGAACCTCTTAAAGAATAGGTGAGGCAAGTCCAAAATTTATAAGTAAATGGGTGAGGCCAATCCACTAGCTTGACAAGCCTTTGTATGCCATGTATAGCTTGCTCAAATGATGAAAATACTTCTTGAATGTTTACACATGACAACATGCTCATGCATGCATTTGTAAGACTTATTTTACATGTTTTATGTATGATTGAATGGGAGATAAGTTATTGGTATTCTTTGAATCTCATCCCCTCCTCTTCAATGTTCAAACATACTAAGTGGACCAAGAGAACAAGGTAATGGAAGCCAACCACTTTAAAGATGAGAGCATGACATCAAAGTTTCTTGAAATTATTACTTTAAGGCCTTATGGATAGCAATTGATGAAATCCTTAGTTGTATATAACCTATGATATTATGAGCATATATAATTACGTTAATGTATTGTGTATAAATGAAAGCTAGGGTTATATGTATGGAAATACTCATTTTGGTCATATAATAGTAATTTTGCATTTTGGAATTTCATGTATGAATGGAAATAGAATAGCTAAAATGAGATGCATGAGGTTTGGAACCATTTGGGTAGTTCACACAAGTCCTAATTATGCTTTTAGACTAGCCCAAGAGGTGTCAAACTCAAAGGAAAGCCATTTGGACATTTTGGTATCTTATATGAAGTTAAAATTGACCATAATAGAACTCTATGCCACTTTTTGTCCAAATGAGCTCTTTTTGATCTGAGATTTGGCATACAATTAGAGCTTATTGAGAGATTTTTGGGGAGATAAAGAACAGAATTTTTAGAGATTTAGAAAATATTTGATGAATTTTCAAAGTTAAAAAATTTTCTAATTTTGGTCATGTCACTGTTCATACTAGTCCAAAAATAAAATCTGTCACACAGGGCTCAAATGATGTCCAATTGTCATGAAATTTATACAGAGAAATTAGACATTCCCAGTAACTTGTGCCAACTAGAAGCACCTCATTTGGATGTCTAGAGAGGGAGATATGAATTTTCAAAAAATCTGTCCAGTATCAGGAATTCTAGTAAACCATAGTTATTGTTTGATTGAGTTTCAAGGTCTGGGCGTGTCTAAACCGGTATGGAGTTATTTTTTTCCTCTAGCTAACATCTATTGCTTTCCATATTGGTATCATTTACATAGATTGGATTTTTTGTGGAATTAATTGGATATTTTTAAAATTTGCTGCAGAATTATGTGATAGCACCAGTAAAAAGCCTGACCTCTGGATCTTTTTGAATGTCAAACATCTTCTGTGTTAGATGTTATAGTCTGAATTTATTTTTAACATAAATTAGACATATGTAGCTTTCTAGAATGGCCAAGAATGCATGATTTTGATTTTTTTTATAATTAATTATGATTTTTCAAAGTTTGTGATAGAAATATGAAAAATATAGTCGAAAATATATGCATGTATTTCATGCTTCCCTTTGAGTTCCACAAGATGCAGGTTGTTTTTAATGATGCAAATGAGTTGTATTCATGTAATTAAATATGAGAATGCGATGTATGAGCTCATATGGTCTATGTGACACCAAATGAAATTTTTATACGTAACGCAATGCTAAGAAATGCATTAAAATAATGCTATTTTCTTGCTTCTTGTATGAGTTGCTTGATGTGAGGTATAGATATAGTATGAAATGAGTTAAGAATATATGGCATTACACTTAGACATGGTTAGAAATAATATGAAGGAAAGTGAGATTCTATGAATCCTAATAGCTCATTCATCCTTCAAGCATATTTATAAGACATGTTATTGTAATACCCGATCTTTGTAAATTGAATTGAAATCAGTATGTTATAAAAGGAAGACCCCAAAATTGAAAGATTAGAGACTAAAAAAGATTATAATGATAATCTAGATATCTAGAAATAAAAAATACAAAGCTAAAGATGCTCTAAAATCAAGGTCAGGATAGCTAAATAAAATTATCTAAAAATATAATGACATTTTCATAAATTTGGATAACTTTTTAAGAAATTAAAGGAGAAAGTTTTAAATGGTAAAATTGAGTTTCGTATGGTTCTTAGAGGACCCAAAAATCATAAGAATCATTAGAATAGTAAAAACACTTTTGGTATATGATTTAGTTAGTCAGTTAGCCCAAACTTTGATCGAATGATTCAGGATGGCTTTGAAGCCCATAAAATTAGACATTTATGTTTTTAATAAACTAGAGGACCTAAATTTTTATATGAAAAAGATAATTCTAAAAAAGAAGTTAAAATGAGCGAAAATGAGGAAAATGAAGTTAAAGGGCAAAATGAAAATTTTAAAAATTATGATAACTTAACCCCTTCCTTCTTAAATCTATCCAGCACAACCCAAACCCCTTAAAACAAAACTTAGGCCATCTAAACTAGCAACAAGAGGTGCACCAAGGAGAACGAGGAGAAAGAGGAAAATGAACCAATAAAAAGTATGAATTTTGGCACTTTTCATGCTTCTTCTTTCACTAAGATGATTCTCTTCTTCAAGCCCTCTCTCCTCATGGTTTTACTTTTCCAATAGGAGGATTTTCATGGCTAAACTTGTGCAAGAAGGAAAGGATTTAAGGAAACCAAGCTTTTCATCAAATTCTTTTCTTGAAAATCTTTAAGATGATGTATGAAATAAGGTGCAAAAATGGTTTCTCCTTGCCTTCTCCCTCCCTCTCTTGTTTGGTCACCATAGGGCCCATGAAGTGTGAGGATGTTTTAGATAGTAACAAGGCAAAACCAAGGGTTTTTGAGTATGAGAATCGAATTATGCAATTAGACTCAAGAAAGGAGCATTAGGAAACAAGACATAAAAGTTAGGGTTTCAATTACACCTTGAGAATTTTGGAACTTTAAAAGGGTAAGCCAAGCCTATAAAAGCCACATATAGGAAAGTTTAGCTTCATAAATGTATTAGCTATGTATAGCAAAGTTTAGCTTCATAAAATTAGTCCAAAATTCAATTTCCAATGTAAATTTCTTTAGCCCTAAGTTACTTAACTCAATTTAAATTACATAGTGCATTGAGACTAAAATTTTTGAAGTTAATGACTATAGAAATTTCATTGTGATAAGAAGTAAACTTGTATCATTCTAAGACTCCACCTTTACATATCTTATCATAAGCAAAAAAAGTTGGGAAAGACTAAAACTAGAATGTAAAAATACTAGAAATGACAAAAAATGGTTTACTATGTTTTAAATTAATTTACATTAAATGGCTACATCAATTTATATAAGGATGCATTGAAATGGTGAGGAGAAATCTACTCTTGATGTACAACTAACAAAAAGAGGACAAATAGGGAATTTAAAATTGTAACAACTATGCAATAAATACATAAATGCAAAATAACCCTTAAAGGAAAATCAAGGATTCCACATCAATATAAAAGACACAACATTCTTTTAGTGATTAATTAATGACACCTTACTAATTTACTATTGATATTGATGGTTTAATAATCAGAGTATAGTTAATTTAGACTATAACTTTAAAAAAACAAAAATAAAAGGAAAGGTTGCTTAGTTGCACTGGAAACTGTAAAATGGCTTCCTTTTCACTTAAGGGAGTTATGTTTCAAGATAGTTAATGTAACACTCGGTTTTCGAAAAAATGACAGAAACAAGTCAGTTATAAAAAAGAGTTCTCTAAAACGAATGAGTTGAGGCCAAATAAAATTAGGATAAAATTCTAAATAATAGAAAATGAGGATCTAGACCTAAGATGCCTAAAAACCTGAGTCGGAGTGGCTAAATAAAATTAGACAAAAAGTAGTAACATTTTTGTAATTTTGGATACTTTTTAAAAAACTCAAATGAGGGATTTTAAATGAAAAAATGAGTTTCCTAAGGGTTCTCATAGGCTTTAAAAATTATAGAAACCCCCAGAATGGTTTAAATCCTTTTGATTTATATTTTAGAACGTCAGTTGACCTGAACTTTGACGGATTTATTTGGAAAAATTTTAAATCCAATTTGAATGATTTCAAAATCATTTTATAAGTTAGAGGACTTAAAATTTATGATGGAAAAGATAGTTCTTAAAAAGGAGTTGAAATGAGCCTTAAAGGAAGAAACTAAGAATGAAGGATAAAATTGGCATTTTGAAAAAGATTTAATGAATCCCTTGCTATATATACCTCACATACTCCCTTCTCCCTCATTTTAACCAACCTAATTTCTATCTATAAACTAAGGGAGAGACCAGCAAGAAAGGGCACATAAGAAGGAGCCAAAAAGGAGAAGAAAAGCTTAGGAAAAGGTAAGAAATTTTTGGTCTTTCATGCTCCTTCCTTTGGCAAACTTGTTCTCCTCCTTCTCCTTTCTTTTCTTATGGTTTAGTGTGTGATTGGGACTATTTTGAGACTTGTTCAAAAGGAGAAAGTTAGAATTTGAAGGAAAAACTTGTAGTAAATGGAAGAGCTCTTAAAAAGGCTAAGAAAAAAGGTAAGCTTCATGACTTTTCTTACTTCCTTCTCTTTGTTCCCCCATGGATCATTTTCAGCCACATAGAGAACACCTAAGAGGGAGTGAATTCTGACCAAGAACAAGCATGAAACCCAAGTTTTAGAGCATGAAAAATAAATATATGCAAAGAAATTCCAAAAAGAAGCATTAGAAAACAAGTTGCCAAAACCTAGGGATTTTGTTGCACCTTGATATGTATGAAGCTTCCTAGTGGTAATTTTAGTTGTCTAAGAGTATGTAGAGGCTCTTGAAACACCTAGGAAGCCTCACATGTGCCAACTCCCTAGAGAAAACTTGTAAAATCCATAGGGTCTTCTTCCTTGTGCAAAGTCTCAACCAAGACCACCATGGGCACCTAGGGAGTGTTTTAAATTTTCTAAGGCTCAAAAGGGACTAAATATGATAGAAGAACATCAAAGGAAGTCTTGGAATAAATTTAGAAACCTTGGTTTGTGAGATGAATGTATAGGTTCCATTTTAAGACTTAAAGAAGTAACTTGTATTTAAGCTCTTGGGAATGAAATTGTGATGACTCCAAGGAGTTTAAATAGAGTCAAGAGACCTAGGTAGAAGGAGAAAATAGAGCCAAGATCATGAATTGTATTAGTTACTCCATTAAGTCTTATATGGAACCACAATGAAGCCATATCAGAAATTAGCATTACATAAAGTGTGTGTGATGCTAGAGCTTGCTTCAATGATGTAATTGTATCCCATTTCATGTGTCTAGGCCCAAAGAATCAAGCTACACCTAGTTGCAAGTGTGTGAATCTTGCTTCAAGATAACTCTCTAACATTTCTCACATGCACGGCATGGATGTCTACTTGTCTTTGAGTGTTTGTATGAATGTTTAAACTATGAAATGTGTTTCTAGCCATTGCTTACATGTATGGTGCCATTCTATTTCTTGAAAGAGGTTTATGTATATAATATGGCTTGAATGAGTTTTATGATGCCAAAAGTCCCTTAGTATAGGTGAGGAAAAGCCAAAAGTCCCTAATAATGGGTGAGACAAAGCCAAAATTCTCAAAAGAGTGTGGCTAAGTCAAAAGTCCCTTGAAAGTGGGTGAGGCAAACCCAAAAGTCTCAAGGAAGTTGGGTGAGGCTAAACCAATGCCCTTGAAAGCTTGTGTTTGCTATGTATAAGTTAATGTGCCAAGGAAAATGCTTTATTTATGCTCACTAGTAGCTTGAATGTCATATATACATTCTTTGGCATCTATATGCATCCATTATGTATATTTGAAAGGGTTAAGAGTAATTGAAATTTTTTTAATCTCACTCTTTCCCCACATATGCCTAACCATGTCTAAGTGAGCCAAGTGGACCAAGAAATAGAGGCCAACAACCTTGAAGACCAAGACTTTGACAATAGAGTAGTTAAATAGACATTTTGATGTCAAAACATGCAACCATGTGATGTATATATGATGTAGACCTTTGAGCAAGTTGAAATGTATGTATACTTGATGTATGTAACCATTTTGGAACCAAATGAATGAATGCATGAGTTTTTGCCACCTATATGCTATGATGTGAATGTGTATAAATGCAAGTGGCAAGATAAGAATGAGCTCCATGGAGATTTGGATCAGTTGGCATGCTTTTATATATTGTAATTATGCTTTTAGACTTGCTCAAGTGGTTATAGAAAGGTAAGAAGAGCATTTGGTGTCTAATGATACCATTTTAGACTTTAAAATTAACCAAATAGTGAGCTAAACCAAAGTCTGATCAAATAAATGATTTTTTACATGATATTTGGCCAGAAAGTAGTCTCATCTAGAGCTTTTCATAAAGTCAAAGAGCACTCAATCTGGAACTCTAGATAATTTATTATGATTTTTCAAAGTTGGCTAAATTATTTAGAGATGGTATGTACATTGCTCATATTGTCAGTTTACTTCTCAATGTCCCACGTGGGACAAATGAAGTCCAATGCTTATAAAATTTTATAAGCATAAACTAGATATTATAAAATTTCCATAGGCATAGAGATTATCTCATTTGGAGCTTTTTAGAAGGAAAACCACTTTTTTAAAGTTACATGATAGTACCAATAATATAGTTCAACCTTTGGTACTATTCCATCAATTTCCATAAGCTAAATTCTATTGTCTTGGTTTGGAATTATTTTCATTCATTAGTTAATATCTAGAGCTTTCTAAACAATTATCACATGTATAATTTCAATTTTTTTAGAATTAGTTATAAATTTTCAAAGTTTATATTAGAAATTTGGACACGCCAACCTAAGAGCAAACTTCTATTTTTCTGGTGCATCGTTCCAAATCCGTCGTATATGAGATGAATGATGATGTTTATGACTTGAATGGATATGTTATAGATAGAAAATGATGTGCATGAGTTCACATGGCCCCTAAAGCCATGAATCATGAATATGGTCTCCTATCTACGCAATTATACATGCTCAAAGTATATGTCTCCTTACAAATATGCTTCAATATGAATGAGATATATTGTAACACTCCAAAATTAATTAAGGATAATTATGATATATTAGAGAATTAATCTGGGTAATTAATAAAGTTAATTAAGTAGAAAGGGAGATGGATATTTAATTTAGGCCATGTGATCCATTTAGTTATGTTTGGAGCCTAATATAGAAGTCGATTCTTAGTTATAAGAAGGTCTAATTCTTCCTAGAAGCCCAATTACACTAATTTGAATGGACCATTAAGTCAGTCTAAAACTTTAATAAACTTTTCTATTTGAGGCCCAACAAGCTTACACCAAAACCTAAATTGATTTTTAAGCCTTTGGATCAGCACATTTCTTCCCAACCCTAAGAGTTTCTGTAGGCCACTTCACCAAGCAATGGACCAACAACTAAAAATGAGCCCAATTGACTTTAGGCTGATGAGTCAACCCATTTCTCACTAATAACTCTAAAGGTTCAGTAGTCACACCCATTTGTGAGAGCAAAACACTTGGTTATGCAGAAGTGAAAACCTATTTTCACACCTTGAGGAGAGGTTAGGGTTTCTATCGCTATTTTGGCTCTATTTCTCTCACCTAGAGCAAGATTCAACTAAGGTGACCTTCATGAAGCTTAGCCTCCTCTTTTTCCTCTTCAATTTAAATTAATTGGTTTCTCATTTGAAGCATTTTTATCTTCCACCAAAAACTAAAACTTATTGTTTAGTGCTTCCATAGTGAATTTTCGGAGGTTGAGGCTATAGGTGCTGTTAGGTAAAGTATCATCTTCCCATTTTGATACATTTTTTGCTAGTTTAAAACCTCTATAGTTGACTTATAATATGGGCTTTGGTTTTATGCGTAATTACCCAGAAATTTGAGTGAACTATGGTAGTGTTTGGTGTGAGGAAGCTAGAACTCAAAATTAGAATCCATTGGTAGTTAGGTAAGTAACCTCTAGGTAGTTATTAGTAGTTCAACTCTTTGGTTATCGGATTTATTGCTAGAAATGATGATAATTATATTTGTCATAGGCTCGATATGCATTTGGATTTTAATGGTAGATAGAGGAAGAGTAATTGAGCTTTATTGAGATAACTAGCGTTAATTTTTCTAATTCTATATATATGTTCATTTTAATATGATATTTGTTGTACATGTATGATTTTGAAATACTAAATGATTAGTTGACTACTTGAATTATGTTGTGATTAGACCTTGTGAGTCCATGGTGGAACTGTGGTGTGGCTGCTACCCATGCATTGTGCTTCGATTGGGTATTGGGTTATGATCAGACCCTTAAATGCACTGAGTTCAAGTTGTACTCATTAGGGAGTTGGTGCCATGGACGAGCCTCTCTTAGTGTTATTGGCCATTAACATGTTATATGTGATTGCTAGTATTGGATAGTAGTCTAACTAGTTCATTTGTTGATGATATTGATGTCTTCGGTATATTTAATGTATAATTGTATTATATTGATTAATCTGTACATATATATGAAATTTGTCTCTTGTTACTAAAATTGTATATCTCACCCTGATTGTGGGCTAACATTTTCAGGGATTGGGCCTCTTAGTGGCAAGGAAAAATTAATGGAAGCCTATTGTATGACTTGGTAGCATATAGGTTTGGAAACCTTGTAAAGTTGGATTTGTGTAACAAGAATATTAGTTTTTATGTAATTATTGCATTGCATCATGAATTGCCAAGTATAGGGACTAGTTATGTAATCTAATTACCATGGAATCGAACATTGTGATTATATCTGACTAATACTTTATGAATGACTTGATATTGTGTAACCATTATGTTTAGTCTTATGCATATGGTGGTTGAAACACTTTTTTTGTCATAGGAGGGGAATTAGCTGATATGAAATTAAGTTTGATTGCTCTAATTCAATCCAAGACCCCTAGACAATGAGGATTAATGAATCATGATACAATGGGAGAGGATAGGTCTAGAAGGCCATGTATGTTAGCCATTAAGATCCTAGAGTCCATCTAAGACTAGTGGTAATTGATTAGAGAGCATAAAAATAAGAGTCTAAGTGTAAGATGGGGTTGAGCCATGGCTAAAATGACTCAAGTCATGGCTAAGGGTTAGTTAAAAGCCAGGAGCGTCGTGGCGTAAGCTGTCTCGCCGCGGCGCAGGGTGAAAAATTCACCCAAGAGGGTAACAGTGAGCAATCTCACTGTGACACAAGGGAAGCTTGCTATGGTGAGTGGGGGAAGGTGAGCTTGGAATTCTCCAAAAGGGTCTCTCATCGTGGCACCACATATCGCCATGGTGAGAATCATGAAAATGAGAATAGTAGGTCCTGAGAGCACTTTGCCATGGCGCAAGATGTGAAATTTTAATTTTTGAGTTACAATAGCCACTTATGTCATGGTGCAAGTGTACCAAGTAACAGTGGGAGTCCTTAAACTTGGTTTTTAGGTTCCAATAACCAACTTAGCCATGGTAGAAAAGCTCCAAGTCACGGCAGAGGTTTCCAAACTCTTATTTTTTACTTAAAAACCTTGAATTTTAAGATGTTTGAGGTTATGCAATAACTTGGGAACATTCATAAGAGGCTTTTGGGGAGTTGAAATCAATAATGAGATCTATCAAAGGTCTTAACTGATAATTATGATCATTTAGAGATTCAATTAGTTGTAGTTTCTTAGTTAATAACTCTAATAATATCAAGGTTCAAATTTTTTCACATTTTTCCTATTATAATCAATTGTAATGGCTTTAGACCTTGATTTATGATTATTTACCACTTAATTAAGTCTAATCACAGTAATTAGAAATTAGGGTCGTCATATATATTGAGATAGCCTATGTGACCATTGTGTAAAGGCTAAAAGGTTAAGGTATTATAGTCAATTTGCGTTCACACTATAGTTCTTATGCTTCTTTCTTATAGATGAAGTTCTAGCTGTTTTCAAGTTTCTTATCACATTTCCTCATAGTATTTTTCTTATTAGTTCTTTTTTGTACTATTTATTGATCACATAATAATTAATATGATCTAATGCTCTAATATCTAGGATTCTGATAGCCAAAGCTAAAATTGAACTAATGCTCTATCATCTCCATTCAAGATGCTAAAAGCCTAAGTTACTATTGATTTTTCTTATTAGTTCTTTTTCTTATTGCCTCCTAAATATTGTTGGGCAAAGAAATATTTTGTGTCATAAATTAGTGTTGTCAAATATCCTTCAAAGAATAGATTTGCACCTTTTTTAATTGCTGATGGATAGCATAACTAATGTTTTATTATAAATATATAGTAGCTTTTCATGAGGATGATGTTAATATCATTTACACTCCTATACTAGAAAAATATATGGTCATTTTACTATAAATGTAATACTTATTTAAATATTTATTTTGTCTTTGTTATATATGATGGGATAGAAACATGAGGGTAAACCAAAGTTACTCAAAGTATGAGTAATTAGTTGTCTAGACATATGTGGTTCTTATCTCTTTAGGTTTCAACGTCAGTTGACTCTCATAATTGTAAGTATTGCACTATGTAATTTGGTACTAGAATATGATATCTTATTTATTGTGTACTTTGGTGTTTAGTTTAACTTATTATTTTGGTTTTCTTTGTCCAATTGAATAGTTAATAAACTCTTTGGCCATCAACATTGTCATGTCAAATAAATATGCAATTGGGCCTTGTAATGCTCAGTTTTTGTCAAAACAATGGAAAGGGATATGTTTTCAAACCAAGCCCCCTAAAATAAATCAATTAAAGTTCCAAAAAATTTAAGTAGCATTCAAGACTCCTGAAAATGAGAATCTCAGACTCAGACGAAAAAAATAATGGAGCTAGAATAAAGAAACAAATTGTAACGAAATGTTGATGAAACATAATGGCACTTTCATAATTTTGAACAAATTTTAGAATTCTCACAGGAAGGCTTTTTAAATAAAATTTTTGAGTTCTGTAGAATTCTTAGAAGCCTTGAAAATCATTGGAAGCCCTTGGACAGTTAAAACCCTTCTGGTAGACATTTTCTAATGTTAATTGACCTAAACTTTGATGGATTTATTTGGGAAGGTTTTAGCTCTAATTTGAATGATTCAAAAAGTATTTTATTAAATTGAGGACTTAAAATTTCATGATGAAAAAGATGGTTCTAAAAAAGAAGTTAAAACGAACTAGAAACGAAAATGCCAAGACAAAGGGGCAAAATTGAAATTTTTGAAAATTTCTTCTTAACCTAGCTATATATAGCCATGCCCCACCTCCTTCCTCATTTAGCCACTTTTGTTTCTACCCTACACCAGAGAAAAGAGCAAAGGTTTGAGGCACACAAGGAGGAGAAGAAGGGAAGGAGAAAAACAAGGAAAAAGGTATAGATTTTCTTGGGTTTTCATGCTTTCTCTTTAGCAAACTCCTTCTCCTGCATCTTCCTTTCTTCCCTAAGGTTTTATTGAAGTTCTTGAATCTATTTTTAGGGTGGAATAGAGGGGAAATTTTGAATTTGAGGTGAGGAAGCCAAGGAAGGTGAAAAATAAGCAAAAAGAATCAAGGAAATCAAGGTATTTTGTCATCTCCTTACTTAATCTTCCTCCTTTCTTCTCTTATGGATGGTTCAACCTACATAAGGCCAACCCTAAGGGGTTGAGTTTCTAGTTAAACCAAGGATAAATCTTAGGAATTTAAGGGAGGAGAACAAGAATATGCAAAGAAAATAACAAAAGAACCATTAGATTACAAGATAGAAAACCTAAGGTTTCAAGTGTCCCTTGTAAAATCTGATTTGATACAATAATTTTTAAGCCTAAATGAGTGTTTAGATGAGCTCCTAAGATCCCTAAAAGGCTCCTCACATGCATCTTCCATCAAGAAAACAAAGAAAACTCTAAGGGTAGCCTTAAGGAGCCTCTGCCTAAGGGACTTAGGGTACCTAGGGGAAGTTTTAATTTGTTCCAAGCTTATTTTTAAGTCATATTTGATGGAAAATGATGAAAGGAAGCCTTGGAAAAATTTTAGAAACCATAGAAAGTGAGATGGCATCATAGGTTCCATAATATGATCTAAAGAAGCTACATATAGTTAAGCTCCTTGTTTTAATTGTGTGATGGCTCCAAGAGGTTTAAATGAAGTCAAGAATCATAAATGAAAGGAAAGAATGGAACCTAGAACTCAAATGATGGATGTTACTTCATTAGGTGCATTTAGGAACTATAAATGATCCATAAGACAAAGTTAGAGTTCCAAGTAGATAGGTAGCTTTGAGAATGATTCCAAGAGCACAATTGTTTCCTATTTTATTTATTTAGGCCAAGAGAAACAAGCCTGCCATCGTTGTAAGTGTGTGGCTGAGGAAGGGAGTGCATTTCCAAGAGAAAAAGTGTGTGGTTACAATAAAGGTAAATCTCTCTTATTTCTCTCCTACATGGATGAATGTTTGCCTTGTCTTTAAAGGTGTGTATGTGTGTCTTAAACCATGAAAGTGTTCTAGCATGTGCATATGTATTATGGTACCATAATGTGATATTATATTTTCAAATAATGTTTTATATGCTGACCTTGGTTTGCTTGAATGTGGAGAAGCTAAGAACCTTCTAGCCATGGTGAGGATGAGCCAAGAACCCTTAAGAATCATTAATACAAAGTCTAGAGTCTCTCAAGAGTAAGGCTTAGTTCAAGGCCTTTAAGAAAAAAGGGTGAGGCAAGTCCAACAACCTTGAAGAGAATGGGTGAGGTTAATCCACTTACTTAGCAAGCTTATGTATGCTTTGTATGACTTATTCAAATGTCAAGGATGCTTCTAGAATAATCATACTTTCCATTATGCTCATGCATACATTTTTAAGACTTGAATTGCATTCTTTATGTGTAATTGAAAGGGAGATGAGCTATTGGGATTCTTTGAATCTCATTCCCTCCTCTCCAATGTCTTAACATGCTAGGTGGACCAAATGAACAATGTAATGGAAGCCACCAAGTTGGGAGATGAGAGATTGACAACAAAGTGCCTAGTTTTGCTTCTTTTGTAGCCATACAAATGGCATATGATGTAATCTTATGATGGAATGGTTGCATAATCATTTAAACATGTGTAATTTCCCAAATATTTGATGTATGTACGAGTTTTGGTGCTAAATGAATGGTAATATAAATTTTGGGTAATGAATGGCAACTTAAAGTATATGGATTCTTGTGTATGGCATGGGGTGAGAGAGTGATTTTTTAATTTATGGGTTTATGCACCTTTGAGACAAGTCTAGTAGGCTATTTTAGTGCTTTCTCACATGCTTAAGTGGCCATGATTGCCTTAGAAACCAAAATGGACCATTTGGACCTGTTATAAGACATAAAAGTGACCAATTTGTAACCCAATATCAAGATCTGACCAAATGAATGAATTTGCCTATGACATTTGGCATGTATATAGATCTCATCTAGAGCTTTTGTAAAGCTAAAGACTAGATTATTTAGAGGTCTGTGAAATAAATTATGATTTTTCAAAGTTGGCATCTTTTGCTAAACTGATGCAGACACTGTTTATTTGGTCAGTTGCTTGGGCTATGTTATTCGAGGGTCAAATGGTATCTAATGCACGAAATTTTACAAGCATAAACTAGACATAATAAGCTTCCCACGGCCACTGAGATCACCCCAATTAGACAACTGAGCAAGGAGATATGAAGTTTTGAAATTGGAGGATAGTATCAGTAGCAATAGGCAACCTCTGGTATTGTTCTATCAATTTTTGGTAGCTAGTAGTCCCAGTTGGTCTGAAATTATTTTTAGTATAAAGTAGACATATGTAGCTTTCCATAATAGTAAAGTATGCTTGATTTCAATTTTTTTTAGAATTATTTATGATTTTTCAAAGTTTATGATAGTAACCTAGAAATTTAGTCCGAGGCTGCATTCTTGAATTTCATGTATATCATCCACTTGCACGAGTTCTAGGCCACTTCTTGAGATAGTTATGAGTTTTAATTATGTAATTAAAGTTGAGAATGAGTTAAATGTGTTCATATGGTTCATAAGACTTCAAATGAAAAATTTATACACAACGCAATGCCACTTTTATTGATTATTTTCATGATGCTTCTTGAAAACTCTATATAATCCATGGAAATAAATCTAGAAGCAATGTGAGATGTGCTAGAGAATTATGGTGTTACAGGCCCTAAAAAAAATGTATACTTTTAGTAGTAACTTTTTCCATCACTAAAGGTCTAATAAACCTTAAGTAACAACAAAGGTCATTACTAAAGATGACTTTCTAGTTGTAACAAAATTAGGTCATCATTAAAGGTTCCTCTTTAATGTCGACATGATAACCACTAGAAGGTCCCTTTTTAGCAATTAATTGGGATTTAGTCGTGACATATGTAATAGCCAGGAAAGAGAAAAGAAAAGAAAAGAGAAAAGAAAAGGAAAGAGAAAAGAAAAAGGGAAAGAAAGAGCTGAAATTTCCAAAGGGCTGAAAATTCTAAGTCTTCTCGCCATAGCCTGGCTATAGCGAATTCAGCTTCTCGCCATAGCGAGAAATGGCCTAGCTATAGCGAAAATACCTTCTCGCAATAGCGAAAATGCTTCTAGTTATAGCGAGTGCAGGTATTCCATACAACATCCAGAGAGTTGCTCGCTGTAGCGACGCCATAGCGAAGGCAGAGGTCTGGAACAGACACGAGCTCGCCGTAGCGAGGGCACTGGCTCGCTATAGCGAGTGAGGTCCGAAAAAGCGAGAAAAAGAGAATTTGACTTTTTAAAAGCCTCCAAATCTCTTCTTTCTTCTTCTAACTGACTCAAGCTCACTTGAGGAGAGAGAAAAGGGCGGAAGAGAGAGAGAGAAGCTTAGGAGAAGAAGAAAGGACAAGAAAGGTAAGAATTTTCATGGCTTTTCTCTTAGCATGCTACCCTTCTCCCCTTACCCTCTCTTTCCACAGTTTTGATAGTTAAGATAGTTAGGTCTTGAGCTTGGTTTAGAAGAGGGAGAGTGGGAAATCATTCTTGAGGGAGGTTAGAAGTTATGTAGTCTTCTCTTTCTTGCTTTCCCTTCTTAAGAGCTTGAGAACTTGAGAAAAGAGAGAGGATAGTTAATGGATTCTAGTGAGAGAAAGAAACCTAGTTTAAGAAGCTCAGTAGGATTGATTAGAAGAGATCCCTAGCTTAAGAATCAAGTGTTAAGGAATTAATTCCGTGCTTCTTGTGTGGTTAGGCCCAAGAGAAGTCCCCCATCTAGAAGTGGTAGTGAAATCCACAAGGGAGCAGACAAGTGAAAGAGAAAGTTGTGGCTAACTAATAAGGTAGCTCTCTCCACCCTCCTTCATGCATAATTGTGTGTTTACATTGTCTTACTTGTATGGGTGTATGATATGAGTTATGAGAAGTGTGTTAGCATGATGATATATGATGAATTGAAATGATGATTTATGTGATTGTTTTGGGTTTACTTGAGGAATGGAAAAGCCAATAACCCTTTAGCCATGGTGAGTATGAGCCAAACCCTCAAGTTGGTTGAGACAAAAGTAAAGAGTCTCCCAAAAGTGAGGTTGACTCCCAAAGAGTAAAGGTTGAGTCTAAGAACCTCTTAAGAGTGGATGAGGCAAGTCCAAAATCCACAAGTGAGTGGGTGAGGCTACTCCATGTGCTTGGCAAGCTTCTAAATGTTATGTATGGCCTACTCACATGTTGAGAATGTCTTTCTTTTATGCATGGCCAATTCACATGTTGCAAATGTTTCATTATGGTTTTATATGCTAACATGCCATACATGCATGGTGAGACTTGTTTGCATGCTATATATGTATGATTGAATGAGAGATGAGTTATTGAGATTCTTTGAATCTCACCCTCCCTCTCCACCATCCAAACATGCTAGGTGGACCAAGTGAGGCTAGAGATGGGAGTCACCAAGCATGAAGCTAGGGAGACTAATGAAGACTTGTAAAGAGCTTCTTGTAAATATGTTGTATATGAGACATGAGATGTAAATTAACCATGTATATGATGTAACCTTTATGAATGGTTGTAAGTTAATGTATGTATGATGAATGTATGAGAATGAGGCCTATTGTGAAGGAAGAGGCAAATTTGATGTGAAATGCTCAATGTTAGCATAGGCCATATAAGTGCATAAGTGGGCATGGGATAGTGAGTTTCTCCAATATAAGTTGTTAGACACTTGAGCCATGATTGATGACCTTTTTAGATGCTTTCTCATGTGCTCAAAGAGTCATAGAGATAGAAGAACCAAGATTGGACCCTATGAACCCCATCTTTAGCCAAGAAAATGGCTTTATGCAAGTGATGTCAAGAGTTAACCAAATCACCTCCTCTTGCTTTGAAATTTAACATGTGATTAGATCTTGGCTAGAGCTTTTTGGGAAGCTAAATATCAAGTCATTTGGAGGTCTATAGCATTTTCTATGATTTTTCAAAGTTGACATCAGAAATTCAGATTTCAGACAACACTGTTCATTTGGTCAGTTTGGGATTTGTGTCATCCGAGGGGCAAAAGTAGTCCAATGGTTACGAACTTTTATACAAAGAAACTAGATGGTCACAGTGGCATGTAGGAACTGGAAGCACCTCATTTGGAGGTCTAGAGAGGAAGATATACAATTTTGAAGTTCCTGCCCAGTATCAGTCACTCAACCAGACCCGAGGTACTGTTTCATCGGTTTCCGGGAGTTTGGCTTGATGAACTGATCTAGAGATATTTTTCCTCTCTAGCTAACATCCACATATTTCCATAGAGATATCTTTTGCAAGCATTGGATTTTTGTGGAATTAGTTAGACATTTTCAAAGTCCATATCAGTCAACTGTGACAGTAACAGGACCCCCTCTGACCAGTGGACGCTTTTTGATGTCAAACGCATGATATGTGAGATATTGAGACTTCCACATATTTTTATCATGATGTAGACGTCTTGAGATTTCTAGAATGACCGAGATCATGTAGTTACGAATTTTCTGCATTTAGTTATGAATTTCCAAACTCAGCCTAGAAATGAAGCAAAATCTGCCAAGAGCGAAAATACATGTCTCATATCCCTTTTTGCTTTCCATGAGTTCAAAGCATATTGTTGGGATTGAAATAATTCTTAATAGTGCAACCAAGCATGAGGATGCATAGAAAGAACTCAGTTGGTCCATGTGACATTAAAGTGGATATCTACCCATGTATAATGCCATATAGAAGGAACATCAAGGTAGAGTAAATAACCTCCTTGTATGTCAAGCATGTGCATATGAGTATGTAAGGCATGATGGGTATGAGCTAGAAGTTAAGGTGTTACATTTGGTGGTATCAGAGCAAAGGTTCAGGCTTTCATTGTGGATTGTAGCATGTGTTTGTGAGTTGCCAAGTTGCATATGAGCTTGCCATGGATGCTTGAGTGTATGAAAGTGGCATGTGTCCCTATTATGTATACTAAACCATGTTATATGTTTCAGAAAGATGGTTGACACGCGCCAAGGCAGAGGTAGAGGTAGAGGTAGAGGAAGAGGTAGGCCTTCCAGAGCGGCTCAGGCTAATGAGGCCAGGCCTAGCGATCCAGTTGCTGGAGCCTTACAGAGTATAGTGGCTCGCTTGGATCAGCAGCAAGCTGTTATTATGCAGCTTCAAGAACGGCTTGCTGAGAGAGATAGCCAAGGCCCTACACCTCCCCCTCCTCAGCCACCTCCACACTCAGATCGTTCCGAGCATTCAAGGGCGACTCCTACGGATGCACAGCCACACATGCAGGCTGTTGCCCCAATCCCACCAGCTCAGATACCTCCCGCTGAGCAGCAGCCCTCGATCAGAAAAGTGATTACCCAGTTCAGAAAGTTCGGGCCTCCCACCTTTGATGGTGAGATGAACGCAGATAGAGCTGAAGCCTGGATAATAGAGTTAGAGCAGATTTTTGAGGTTATGGAGTGCACATCTGAGCAAAGAGCCAAGATGGCTGCATTTCAGTTACTAAAAGAAGCAATATATTGGTGGAAGGGCACTGAGCCGATACTGAGAGAGAGGAATGCCCCAATCACGTGGGAGGCATTCCTAGAGGCATTCCACGAGAAGTATTTCCCCGACTCCATTAGATATGAGAAGGAGTCAGAGTTCATTCTGCTAAGACAGACCCCGGGGATGTCCGTGGACCAATATGTAGCAAAGTTCATTGAGCTCTCTAGTTATTCCTCATACCTACAGAGACATGATGATGAGAAATGGAGGGCAGATAGGCTAGAGAAGGGCTTGCTCCCTAAGATCCGAGACAGGGTAGTGCCACAGAGAATCAGGCACTTCCATACCCTGGTAGAAGTATGTAGAGTGACAGAAACGAATCTCAGGATGATGCAACCTACCTCCAGTGCTAGACCACTTCTTCCCCTCCCTAAGCCTAAGAGATCTAGAGATGGTTCCCAACCAGCAGTGACGAGCTGTAGAGGAAGAAAGAGTCAGTGGAACCAAAGGGGTAAGAAAAGCAGAACTCAGTCCAGTAAAGGCAGTGCACCACCCCTCATATGTCCACAGTGTGGCAGAAATCACGGTACCAGACCATGTTATGCGGGGCAGAATGTATGCTATAGATGTGGCAGGCCGGGGCACATAGCTAGAGATTGTATACAAGCTCCTCCACAGGCCCCTATACCGATCACACAACCAAGAGAGATGGCTCCTCCTCCCAGACCACAGACCCAGGGTAGAGTTTTTGCCCTATCACAGCAAGAGGCTAGCCAATCCCCGAGTCTGATTCAAGGTACCATTAAGATAAATGATTTTTCAGTAACTGCCTTATTTGATTCGGGCGCTAACCATTCTTTCATATCATATGACTGTGTTAAGAGGTCGGGTATGAGTATGCATACATTGCCATATGAGTTGCATGTATCCACCCCCACTGGAAACTGAGCCATCACCTCCCATGCTTGTTTGAATTGTGTGATCCAGTTTAATCATTGCCTGATCACCCTTGATTTGATTTTCATACCCCTCATTGAAATTGACGTGATAATTGGCATGAACTGGATGTCTGCAAATAATGCCACACTAGATTGTAGCCACATGTGTATTACTTTACCTAAGTGTGGGACTATGCCTAGTACTAGGGTTGAGTTATATGTCATGACCACCTCCCAAGCTGAGAGATCTCTAGGGCATGGTTGTCAGGGGTATTTGGTCTTCTTTTCAGTTCAGGCTGAGGTAGAAGAGGGTATAGAGGAGATCCCCGTAGTGAGGGAGTTCCCAGAAGTATTTCCCAAAGAGATTAGTGGACTGTCCCCAAAGAGAGAGGTCGAGTTTCCTATAGACATCGCACCTGGGGCGGGTCCAGTGTCTAAGGCCCCGTATAGAATGGCCCCCACTGAGCTAGCAGAGCTTAAGAAACAGATAGAGGAACTGTTAGAAAAGGTTTTTATCAGACCTAATGTCTCATCGTGGGGAGCCACAGTTCTATTTGTAAAGAAGAAAGATGGGAGCCTTAGGTTATGTATAGACTACCGGGAACTCAATAAGATCACCATTAAGAATAAGTACCCTCTCCCTCGCATCTATGACCTCCTAGATCAATTAGTAGGAGCATTGGTGTTTTCTAAGATAGACCTTAGTCGGGATATCACCAGCTCAGGATAAAGGCAGATGATATTCCCAAGACAGCCTTTAGAACCAGATACGGGCACTATGAATTCTTAGTCATGCCTTTCGGGTTAACGAATGCACCTGCAGTTTTTATGGATTACATGAACAGAGTCTTCAGGCCATATCTAGACAAGTTCGTAGTAGTCTTCATAGATGATATTCTTATCTACTCGAAAAGTAGAGAGGAACATAAGCAGCATCTAAGATTAGCCTTGGAAACCCTGAGAGAAAGACAGTTGTACGCTAAACTTAGTAAATGTGATTTCTGGCTCACTAAGGTTCAGTTTCTTGGTCATGTGATCTCCCAGGCAGGGGTCGCAGTAGATCCCCATAAGGTAGAGGCAGTATTACAGTGGGAGAGACCCAGGACAGTGACAGAGATCAGGAGCTTTCTAGGTTTAGCAGGGTATTATAGAAGGTTTATTCAGGGCTTTTCTCAGATAGCAATGCCAATGACCCGGCTTACTAGAAAGAATGTGTCATTTGTGTGGAATGAGAAATGTGAGAGTAGTTTTCAAGGTTTGAAGTACAAGTTGACCAAGGCTCCAGTTCTAGTACTCCCTGACCCTAGAGAAACTTTTGTAGTATACAGTGATGCCTCTAAGAAAGGGTTAAGATGCGTACTCATGCAGAAAGGCCAAGTGGTAGCTTATGCTTCTAGACAATTAAAACCTTATGAGGAAAACTACCCCACACATGACTTAGAGTTAGCCGCAGTGGTATTTGCTCTGAAAATATGGAGACACTACTTATATGGGGCAGCAATAGAAGTGTATAGCGACCACAAGAATCTTAAGTATCTATTTGAGCAGAAAGAGCTAAATATGAGACAAAGAAGATGGTTAGAATTTTTGAAAGATTATGAGTTCACATTGAAATACCATCCAGGTAAAGCTAATGTGGTAGCTGAAACCCTAAGTAGAAAATCCATACATGTGGCCTGTATGATGATCCGAGAGCAGGAATTGATTGAGAAATTCAGAGACATGAGTCTCTCCTGCGAGGTGTGTTTAGAAAAATTGTTAATGAATGAAACCCGATTAGAAAGTGACCTGAGAGATCAGATAAGAGAGGCTCAATAGTTAGATGATCATGTAAAGAAAATTAGAATCCAGATGACCCAAAGTGATGTTCAGGAGTTCAATCTGTCTGAGGATGATATAGTGAGGTACAGGGATAGGCTGTATGTGCCTAGGAACACCAAGATCAAAGAGAAGATATTAGATGAGGCACATAAGAGTAAATACACCATTCATCCGGGTAGTAGTAAAATGTACCAAGATTTGAAAAGAATGTTCTGGTGGCCCGGGATGAAAGCAGACATAGCAGAATATGTCTCCCGATGTTTGATATGTTAGAGGGTGAAAATAGAACACCAGAAACCAGCTGGATTACTTCAACCTCTAGATATCCCAGAGTGGAAATGGGATAGCATAGCTATGGATTTTGTCATGGGTTTGCCCAGGACATTATCGAGCTATGATGCAATATGGGTAATAGTGGATAGGTTAACAAAGTCAGCACACTTCCTACCTATGAAAGCCACTTATACCCTAGATAAGTTAGCCCAGCTGTACATCAGGGAGATAGTTAGACTGCATGGTGTGCCTAAGAGCATAGTGTCAGATAGAGATCCCAGATTCACATCAAATTTCTAAAGATCGTTACAAGATGCTCTAGGCACCAGACTTAGATTTAGTACAGCCTACCACCCTCAGACGGATGGATAGACAAAGAGAACCATCCAAACCCTAGAGGACATGTTGAGGGCATGTGTACTAGAAATGAAAGGGAACTGGGACACATACTTGCCTCTAGCAGGGTTTGCCTATAATAACAGTAATCATGCTAGCATACAGATGGCACCGTATGAGGCATTGTATGGGAGGAAGTGTAGGTCCCCAATGTGTTGGGTTGAGCTAGGAGAGCGGAGCCTCATAGGCCCAGAATTGGTGGATCAAACCTCTAGACAGATAGAAACCATTAGAAGGAAACTTCTGACGGCCCAAAGTAGACAGAAAAGCTATACAGATAAACGTAGACGGCCGTTAGAGTTTGAGGTTGGAGACCATGTTTTCATTAAGGTATCTCCATTCACAAGAATAGGTAGGTCCATTAAGAGTAAAAAGCTCAGTCCAAAGTAGATAGGTCCTTTCCAGATTCTAGATAAAGTAGGACCTATAGCATACAGACTAGCTCTTCCTCCAAACATAAGCCAAGTTCATAATGTTTTCCATGTTTCCCAATTGAAAAAGTACCAGCTCGACCCCTCACATGTCATAGAATATGAGAATGTGTAGTTACAGGAGAATCTATCCTATATAGTATCACCAAATCGGATCGTGGATGTTAGACTCAAATAGTTACGGAATAAGACGATACCGCTGGTGAAAGTGGTTTGGAAGGGATTGTCACCTGAAGAAGCCACATGGGAATTGGAGGAGGATATAATGAAGAAACATCCAGAACTCTTCCCATGAGGTATGTTGTTTAAATTTCGGGGACAAAATTTTTATAAAGAGGGTAGAATGTAACAGCTAGGAAAGAGAAAAGAAAAGAAAAGAGAAAAGAAAAGGAAAGAAAAAAGAAAAGAAAAGAGAAAAGAAAAGAAAAGAGAAAAGAAAAGGAAAAAGAAAAGAAAAAGGGAAAGAAATAGCTGAAATTTCCAAAGGGCTGAAAATTCTAAGTCTTCTCGCCATAGCCCGGCTATAGCGAATTCAGCTTCTCGCCATAGCGAGAAATGGCCTAGCTATAGCGAGAATACCTTCTCGCAATAGCGAAAATGCTTCTAGCTATAGCGAGTGCAGGTATTCCATACAACATCCAGAGAGTTGCTCGCCGTAGCGACGCCATAGCGAAGGCAGAGGTCTGGAACAGACACGAGCTCGCCGTAGCGAGGGCACTGGCTCGCTATAGTGAGTGAGGTCCGAAAAAGCAAGAAAAAGAGAATTTAACTTTTTAAAAGCCTTTAAATCTCTTCTTTCTTCTTCTAACTGACTCAAGCTCACTTGAGGAGAGAGAAAAGGGCAGAGGAGAGAGAGAGAAGCTTAAGAGAAGAAGAAATGACAAGAAAGGTAAGAATTTTCATGGCTTTTCTCTTAGCATGCTACCCTTCTCCCCTTACCCTCTCTTTCCACGATTTTGATAGTTAAGATAGTTAGGTCTTGAGCTTGGTTCAAAAGAGGGAGAGTGGGAAATCATTCTTGAGGGAGGTTAAAAGTTATGTAGTCTTCTCTTTCTTGCTTTCCCTTCTTAAGAGCTTGAGAACTTGAGAAAAGAGAGAGGATAGTTAATGGATTCTAGTGAGAGAAAGAAACCTAGTTTAAGAAGCTCAGTAGGATTGATTAGAAGAGATCCCTAACTTAAGAATCAAGTGTTAAGGAATTAATTCCATGCTTCTTGTGTGGTTAGGCCCAAGAGAAGTCCCCCATCTAGAAGTGGTAGTGAAATCCACAAAGGAGGAGACAAATGAAAGAGAAAGTTGTGGCTAACTAATAAGGTAGCTCTCTCCACCTTCCTTCATGCATAATTGTGTGTTTACATTATCTTACTTGTATGGGTGTATGATATGAGCTATGAGAAGTGTGTTAGCATGATGATATATGATGAATTGAAATGATAATTTATGTGATTGTTTTGGGTTTGCTTGAGGAATAGAAAAGCCAATAACCCTTTAGCCATGGTGAGGATGAGCTAAATCCTCAAGTTGGTTGAGACAAAAGTAAAGAGTCTCCCAAAAGTGAGGTTGACTCCCAAAGAGTAAGGGTTGAGTCTAAGAACCTCTTAAGAGTGGGTGAGGCAAGTCCAAAATCCACAAGTGAGTGGGTGAGGCTACTCCATGTACTTGACAAGCTTCTAAATGTTATGTATGGCCTACTCATATGTTGAGAATGTCTTTCTTTTATGCATGGCCAATTCAGATGTTGCAAATGTTTCATTATGGTTTTATATGCTAACATGCCATACATGCATGGTGAGACTTGTTTGCATGCTATATATGTATGATTGAATGAGAGATGAGCTATTGAGATTCTTTGAATCTCACCCTCCCTCTCCACCATCCAAACATGCTAGGTGGACCAAGTGAGGCTAGAGATGGGAGTCACCAAGCATGAAGCTAGGGAGACTAATAAAGACTTGTAAAGAGCTTCTTGTAAATATGTTGTATATGAGACATGAGATGTAAATTAACCATGTATATGATGTAGCCTTTATGAATGGTTGTAAGTTAATGTATGTATGATGAATGTATGAGAATGAGGCCTATTGTGAAGGAAGAGGCAAATTTGATGTGAAATGCTCAATGTTAGCATAGGCCATATAAGTGCATAAGTGGGCATGGGATAGTGAGTTTCTCCAATATAAGTTGTTAGACACTTGAGCCATGATTGATGACCTTTTTAGATGCTTTCTCATGTGCTCAAAGAGTCATAGAGATAGAAGAACCAAGATTGGACCCTATGAACCCCATCTTTAG
Organism: Erythrophleum ivorense; assembly: GCA_026724425.1. Classification (NCBI taxonomy): domain Eukaryota; kingdom Viridiplantae; phylum Streptophyta; class Magnoliopsida; order Fabales; family Fabaceae; genus Erythrophleum; species Erythrophleum ivorense. The sequence continues at coordinate 624,115 of JAIUCV010000397.1, forward strand.
CCAAGAAAATGGCTTTATGCAAGTGATGTCAAGAGTTAACCAAATCACCTCCTCTTGCTTTGAAATTTAACATGTGATTAGATCTTGGCTAGAGCTTTTTGGGAAGCTAAAGATCAAGTCATTTGGAGGTCTATAGCATTTTCTATGATTTTTCAAAGTTGACATCAGAAATTCGGATTTCAGAAAACACTGTTCATTTGGTCAGTTTGGGATTTGTGTCATCCGAGGGGAAAAAGTAGTCCAATGGCTACGAAATTTTATACACAGAAACTAGATGGTCACAGTGACTTGTAGGAACTGGAAGCACCTCATTTGGAGGTCTAGAGAGGAAGATATACAATTTTGAAGTTCCTGCCCAGTATCAGTCACTCAACCAGACCCGAGGTACTATTTCATCGGTTTCTGGGAGTTTGGCTTGATGAACTGATCTGTAGATATTTTTAATCTCTAGCTAACATCCACATATTTCCATAGAGATATCTTTTGCAAGCATTTGATTTTTTTGGAATTAGTTAGACATTTTCAAAGTCCATATCAGTCAACTGTGACAGTAACAGGACCCCCTCTGACCAGTGGACGCTTTTTGATGTCAAACGCATGATATGTGAGATATTGAGACTTCCACATATTTTTATCATGACGTAGACGTCTTGAGATTTCTAGAATGACTGAGATCATGTAGTTACGAATTTTCTGCATTTAGTTATGAATTTCCAAACTCAGCCTAGAAATGAAGCAAAATCTGCCAAGAGCGAAAATACATGTCTCATATCCCTTTTTGTTTTCCATGAGTTCAAAGCATATTTTTGGGATTGAAATAAGTCTTAATAGTGCAACCAAGCATGAGGATGCATAGAAAGAGCTCACCCGATCCATGTGACATTAAAGTGGATATCTACCCATATATAATGCCATGTAGAAGGAACATCAAGGTAGAGTAAATAACCTCCTTGTATATCAAGCATGTGCATATGAGTATGTAAGGCATGATGGGTATGAGCTAGAAGTTAAGGTGTTACAACATATGTCACCACTAAATGTGGATATTCAGTGGCAATAGATACTTTGTTGCCACTAAAGGTTCCACTTTAATGGCAAATTATATTGCCACTCTTTTAGTAGTAATGCTATCACTGATAAAAAAACACCCTTCAATGGTGACATTCCATGCAAAATAAATTAATGGACTTTTAGCAACTCTTTTGTTGCTACTAAATATCATTTTAGTGGCAACTCTTTTGTGTCACATACACTAATTGCAACCTAGCAATGAAAAAATGTTGTTGTTGAAACATTTTAGTGGTGACATTTACACTTTTCATGATGACAATAGTCACTGCTAAAAACATGTTTTCCTATAGTGTAAAAATCATCAGAGTAGTAAAAGTGCAAGAATGAAAAGGCAAATAAGTTATTTACATATCATGGGATATAATAGTAGACATTATATGAAAGGCGATTGAAATAAAATAATAGTAGACATCTAAGAAGGTAATTTGGTTGCAAATTTATAAGTACTAATGCCAAGACTCACTTTTTCACAAAAAATAAAAATGTATTCAGAGTTGAAACTTAATAAAATATATATGTGACAAGAAAAGAACTTATCCTATCCTTATTCCCATAAAATACGAGGTAGAGTATATCAACAAAGTTGGCCCTCATTTCTTTAAAGTCCCTCCCTTGCAAAATTGCATAAGCACTTTAATTGCAAAATGGAATAATGAAAATGATCATAGCATACCTTGGAGGAAGAAATCGAGAAAAATATGCCTAGTGATTAGGCCCATAAGTATGCCTTTCTACTCAATGATAATTCAAATCACTGCCTAGCTTTCATGTAGGATTATTGTTATGTTAAGTGGTTCATTGAACGCAATACCAAATATTCAAAATGAATTTCACAAGTGGTGGATGACTTATGGACCCAAGATATGTTCAATTAATCTATTTCGCCATGGCTTCCTAATAATCAAAGTAAAGATAGCATTTTATATAGTACTCTTTTTATTACTCCTAGCTCAAAATATGGCAATGTATAATTCCAACCTTAATACAAATTCTAATTAAATTATAAATACTTGAACTTCGTATTTTCACATTTAAAATTTGTTAAGGTTATTTCTATTTTTTTCCATCCTTGCTTTATTTTTGTGTAATGTTTGTATATAATGGGCCAAGTTAAGATTTTCCTTCAATGTGTGCCTATGCATAATGGCCTAAATCCATAACTTCAACTATACCCATTTCATTTGACCACCAACAATTAAGTTGTTATTAGATTAATAACTTTTAGACAACCCAACCCCATTTAGGAGAGCTGTAACAATTGACTTTTTAATTGAATTGAGACTAGTATGTTAATAAAAGAGGACCTTAAAGTAATTTGAATTAAGGCCAAATAAGGGTAAGATATTAATCAGCATATCAAGAAATAGGGTTAGGAAATCATACATGGAAAGAAAACGAAGCAAAAATAGCAAATGGAGAAAAATGACTTATTAGTGGAAAAATTGTAAAATTGAGTAAATTTTAGGAAACTCAAGGAAAAGAGTTTTAAAGCCTAAACATAGGCTCACTGGAGTTTTTAGAGGTCCTAAAAACCATAGGGATAGTCAAAATTAGATAAGACTCTTCGAGTGTACTAAAAGTGTCAGATAGTGCCAAGATTTTAGGTAGATCTATTTTTCACCACTTTATGTTATCCAAACCCCACAAATAATGTTTTTATATGAAAGAGCTCCCAAAAATTTGCAAGGAGTAGTTAGATTCTGAAAGCCTAAAAAACAAGTTCAAACAAAAGCGTATAAGTGAGTAGGGGCAAAATGATCATTTAGAAAAATTATAAAATGAGGCTTCTTAAGTAAGAAACACCTCACCATCTTCTTCAACCTTCTAATTTTAGATTTTGAACTCTTCCATGGCATCACACATGAGGGAGGAGAGAGAGAGTTTAAACCTTTGTTAGGTAAATAAACAACTCTATTTCAACTCGCATCAGTTAGGAAAGTTATTTATCTCTCTAAGAGCTTTCTAATAGTGGTTTTCTTTTTATAAAAACTTAAATATTTGGATCTGAACCAAGCTAAAAAGGAGCCCTTTTCAAGAAATCAATTAGTAAAAATTAATCCACAAGGAGAGTATTTCGCAGTAAAGTAAGTTTCTATCTGAAACGCTTGCAAAATTTTATGTTCTAAGCTTTGGAAGTTTAGGCCTAGAGAGAGAAAGTGAGAATGAGAGTTTTTCTTCATGTATTCTTAATGGAATCAAGGGTTTTAGGATGTAAGGATTTCATATATAACATTAGTTTTCCTTGAAACATAAAAAGAAACAATTTAGACCTTGTTATGTAATGGTTCGACCTAGGATACTTCAATGGCTAACCATGTTATTTTCCATTTCTAATTAGTATATTTAGATGTTTTATGATGCAAGGAACAAGAATCTTAGCCTAGAATTGATTGAAAACTTGAAATTCCCAAATTAGGGTTTTATGGAACTTAATTCTGCCAAGGGGTTAGGAAGTTATTCAATAGATTATTGGGCTATGGATAGTCTCAAAATAAAATAAGAATAATAATGAAAGCATTAGATTGAATTTAGAATTTATATTTTGAAAGTTGAAAATTTAGAATTCAAGAAAAAACAAAATGGAACTAATTGATATTAAGTTGGTGTAAACAAGCTTGTGATGCTTCTAATCAATCATAATATGGCTATATAGATCATATATGGCAAGATTTTGAATCTTAAAAGTTGAATTTTTGAAGTTATCCTTTGAGGCTTAAGGTTCCATAATGAATTCCATTATGAAGAAAGGTGAAAAATATTAAATGAATAGTGCTAATGACCAAATGAATAGTAAATGTAGAATTTGTGGCTTGAATTATAAATTTTAGAAGCATAAGTTGGTCTAGGATTTAAGTTTAGTGAAATTCCTAACCTAAAGCCTAAGTGTTGAACCTATCATGGGGAGCTAAAATTCAAAAGGAATTTCAAACATTTAGGCTATTGAATATGGTAAAATTGAGCACTTCAAAAAGTTAAATTTCCACCTAATAAGCATGAACTTTTTGAAAGTCTGTAAAAGAGGGTCTTAAGTGCACTTAAGCAACTTAAAATATAGTCAAAAGACAAAGAAGTTTAAGAGAGATAGTTATGAGCTATAGATGTTAATGATATGTTTATGTGATATTTTAGGACAAGCTAGTAAGGCTCCATCCCAATGTAAGTGTAGGGTTGAGAAAGAAAAGGAAACAAATCCAGAAATAGAAAAAGAAAGTTAGAGCTTTTATTGGGTTTCTATCACCTATCCAAGGTAGCTTACTCTTTCCCTATTCAGTTGAATGCAAATTGTTTAAGCTTGATATGCATTGTATTGTATTAGTTGTTTTATTATAATATATGCTTCATTGGACTTTACATCAATCATATGTCATATTTTACATATTATTTTTAATGAGCTAAGGCTACGAGATAAATAGGAATAATGGGAATAAACACAGTAGCTCTCCTAAGCCCAAGAGAAAAGCCTAAGCTAGGTTAAGTTTCATGACCATGATTGAGTATGTTGTAAACATGTAAGGCATTTATGCTAGTTTCATATGACCATGCATACTTGCATTGTTCATGCTTGACTATCTCATGCTTATAGAGATTCTCCTGAATCTCATCCTTATCTTTATTTTCCCATTAACCAGATCCAAGTAAGAGTTATAGTGCCAACAACAAAAAAGAGAAAAAATGATAGTTGAATTTATAAAATGATATGAATGTTTTGTCAACAAGTAATTCTTGATTGAAAGGAGAAGGATGGGCTATATAGCTCTCCTAAAAGGGAGAGGAGTGAAGTTTGACTGAAAGAAGAGGCACCAAGAATTTTGTTGTAATGTATAATGTCATGACCCAAGTTTCTTAAAATTGAATTGAAATTGATCATATTATAAAAGAAGATCCCCATAATGAAATGAAATAAGGTAAGATAGAGCTAGATTAATAAATCGAGTATCTAGTAATGAGAATAAGGATCCAGAGGTGGCTTGAAATCAAAGCTGAAATAACTAAACTACTTAATACGAGGCATAGTGGCAGAAATCGTAATTTCAAGCGACTTCATAAAATTTTTTAAAAATAATTTTTAAATGATAGAATTGAGCTCACAAGGGTTCTTAGAGGCCTTGAAAACTATGAAAACCACCAGAATAATTAAAACCCTTCTAGTGTATGTTTTCAACAAAGAGTTGACCAAAATTTTGTTGGATAATTTGGGATGGTTCTGAACCCCATAAAATTAGAAGAAAATATCTTTAATAAAATAAAAGACCTAAATTTTCATATGGAAAAAGAGGTTCTAAAAAAAGAGCTAAAATGAGCATAAACAGAAGAGCTAAAAAAAAGCACAAAATGATAATTTAAGAAAAAGTTAAATCACCACTTTTTTGCTCCATATCAGCCACATTACCTTCTTCTTCATTTAGATCTATCATTTTTAGGCTTGAACCAAAACCTCCATTGCATAAAGAGAGAAGGAAGAGAGAGAAAGGAAAACAAGCATGGAAGGTAAGGAAAAAGGCATTTTTCCATACTCTTTCCTTTACAAATCTGATTTCTCTCTTTAAGAGCTTTCTTTTAATGGTTTTAGTTCTTTGAAAAGACCATCTTTGTGGCTGGTATGTTAGAGGAGGGAAGGAGTTTAAGGAAAGCAAGCTAACCATAAAATTCTCCATTCAATAAGAAAGCTATCAAGGTATGAAACCATGTAGGATTTTTGTATTTCTTTGTTCTTCCATTGCTTCATGGTTTCAACGAATCATAGAACCATATGACGGGAGTGTGTTTTGCATAGAAACAAGATAAAACTAAGGGTTTTGAAGTATGAGAAACAAGAATATATAATTTGAAGCAACTAAAAACCTATAGATTACAAAAAGTAGCAATTAGGGTTTCAAATGAACCATAAAAGATTTGGAACCATAGAAGGGTATTTTAAGTTAGATGAAACCACAATTAAACTAAAGAGAAGCTAGAGAACATAGCCATGCATCAAAATCTATGAAGGAAGTAAGAAGACTCCAAGTTGCCTCTATGCATGATGTGTTTCGGCCTAAGAACACTTGGAGCACCTAAGAAGAGTTTTTTTTTTAGGTTCTAATGATTTAAGAGACTTACATGAGGAGACTAAATAATTATGAAGCCAATAGATTGAATTTAGAAGCCCTAGAATGAAAGTTGAGATTTTAGGGCCTAAAATAGGGTAAAGAAGAAAGTTGGCTTTAGAGCTCTCTAGTTAAAGATATGATGGCTCAAATGGGTTCCATTAAGGTTATGTGGCATGTAGTCTATGGGAAATTGGGACCTAGATGAAGAAAGATGGAACTTGCTTCTTAATGAGCCTAAATTGACCTTAAAACACAAGTTAGATTAAAGCGGGGATAAGTGTTAGTACTAAGGCTTTAAATGGATTCAAATGGGCTAATTTGTATTATGGATTCATGCATGTAGGCCAAACTAACCTAAACATACCAAGTTGTGGGTGTCAAGTGGTGGAAAACCAAGGTAAAGAACATGAACAAGGGGTTGGTGGCAAATTGAGCCTCCATCAAGCCTAAGGTAGCTTTCTCTCCACTTCTTGCACACAATTGAGTGCTTAAATGAGCTGATATGATTGTGTGTGTAGTTGCTTGATGCTTTCATGAAAGATGATCCATTATGTTTTAATATAAGCTTTATGGGCACCTTATGTTTGTGTAAAGTTTATGTGATGGCTCCTAACTCCCTAAGGCATGTAATTAAGCACAGTAGCTTTTTCTTGATTCCAGGTTGAGATTGTTAGAGCCTAGCTAGTTTTATGATGTTTCCATGGCTAGAAATGAATAAGTTTTCATATTATATGACGCATATGATTTACATGATGCATGTCCATATTATTCTTGCACTGCATACATTGAGTTGGATGAGTTTATGCTACTGAGATTATCCCCAAATCTCATCCCTTACTCCCACCAACATTTTCAGGTTCCTCAAGCAAAAGGAAAGAGGTCGAGAGGCATTAGAATATAGGAATTATTGCATTATGAAGCGTGTAGTGTAAATAGTCTAACTTTTGGCAAATGTGTTTGTATAACTAGACAAGTATGTATGGATGATGGTTACTTATGTATTCAATGATGATTATGAATGGAACCAAGTATTTGAGTATGAGAACATGTATATTAGTTATGTGAATGTATGATGTGGCAATGAATAGCTAAGATGATTTATGGAATGTCATTGAAAAGCATGTGTTAGTTAGGTGTTAAAGGGTCAAATTTTGGTCCAAATCTTTTGGTATGATATGGAATAGTTAGAAATGTCATTTATGATGATTAAAACTTACTCCAAGTAGAAGAATTCCATTTGGATGCCAAATGGCCCCAAAAGATACCAAGGTTAGTCACAAAAAGACCTTAAACAACTCCTATACCCAAAGTGTCCCAAATGACTTAGTTGGAGTTTAAGATTTCACATGCATATAGATCCTTAAGAAAGCTTTCTATCAAGCTAAAATCCATAATTTTTAGAGGTATATAGAATGTTCCACAAATTTTTAAAATTCTAGATTTTATGCAGAATAGTCCTTAGTACTGTTCATTTGGCAATTCTAGTTTTTAGTGGATTTAAAGGGTCAAATGAACTCCAATACTCATGAAATTTTACAAGCATATATTTGGCATTATAAGATTTCTAGACTAGTAAGTTTACCTAAAAAGGAGTAGTATAAAGGAAGTTATAAATTTTTGAAGTAAGGGTCTGGTTATGTTTGAGTATTGTAGTAGCCACTGACATGCAATGTTTTTTATAGGCCAAATGGGTTCAAATGCTCTTGAAATTTTTACAGTACATAGATCTCATGTCAATATTTCCATGGCCACTGAGACTACATAAAATGGAGTTGTGTAGCCTAGGTTATGGAATTTTAAAGCTTAGGTCTATAATATGCCTTCCTTTCTACAATAGGTTATTGTTTTATTACTTTTAGTAGGGCAAATGAACTTAGTTTTGTCTAAAATTTTTATAGCATATATTTTACATCTTAAGCTTTTCATAAACACCTAAATTGCATGGTTTAAAGTTATATAAATCAAGTTATGAATTTTTAAAATTAGTGCCAATTTTTTGCCACTATGTCCATTTTGGGTTTTTTGGCCTTCTAAAGGGTTTCATGAGCTAAACATGATAAAATGGGTATGAACAAAATTATTTATAATGAAAATAAATTAATAAAAAGAAAGAATGAAATTTGGACCCTTATAGTTCAAAATGACTTGTAAATAACCCTATTTAGGTGTTGAAAACTTATAAAAAGATGTGAATTTTAATTAAAAGTCCAAGATTGATATGCATGAAGTAGCTAGAGAAGTTTGTTAAGGATAAGTAGCATCAAACCTTGTCAATATAAGAGCTGAGATAATATCTTATCACCAAGTTCATGGAGCTTGTCAACAAGGTCATAGATCTCTGTAATGTGAAATTCGACACCTTATCAACAAGATTTTCTGACAGTAAGTACAAGGTCTTCTAATGTAACATCCATCATTTTTTAAGCTGAAAATTAGCTAAAATAGGGCTTAAATAATAAAAATGAGGCCAAGACAAAAAAAGAGGGAGAGGCTTGAGACCAAGATGATAGGGCCATAATAGATGAAAAAAAGGATTAGAAAAAGGTCCCAAGAGTCCCAAAGGCTAAGTATAAAGGAGTCAGTGTGAGTTGAGCAAAATGTATAGATTGCCCAAAAGTTCATAAAACCTTAATTTCACCCCCTATTCACTTAAGCATAAATATTAACAAATCAGGCAAGAATTTTAGAAATTCGTGACCCATGGTTAAACTCTATTGAATGAAATGGATTCGATGACGCCAAGTTGTCCAGATGGTCAGGCGAGATCCGGTTAGCCCGATCAGTAGCCATGAACAAAATGGAAAGAAGAGGTTGTAGCACCCATGGAAATAGGAATAGCTAAAGGGTTAGGAAACCCTGAAGGAGTTTTAAGGACTAAATTGCAATAAATGAAAATTTTAGGATACAACTATAATACAAAATGATAGAAATTACACCTAAAGATCCAAATGTCATATTGATACTGAAATTTACAAGGATCAAGGTTAAGGGCCCTTAATCCATATTTGAGGCTCAATATGGCTAGAAAGTAAAGAAAATAATATTTATAAATTTTTGAAGGTCTAAAGGTATACATTATACCATAAAACTTTAATTAGGCCCATACACTGATTTTGGACTGCTGTGAGGCTCGATAACCGATTCTAAAGGCCCAATAAGAGAAACGAAAATATAAGTAGGGTTTTTGAGAAGATGAAACCCAAATATAAATATAAAATAAATAGGAAAGAAAAGAAAGGATTTTTGGATAGTTTAAAGGATTAATCATGGTTGTGTTAAAAATTAACCATAGTTAAGTTAAAAAAAATTAACCATGATTACTAGCCATCAAATCACCATAACTTAAGGGATAAGAATAGACATCCAAGGGTGTGGCTAAGAAATTTTAAGAAGATGATATTTAGTCATGAAATTAGAAAAACAAAAGAAGAAGAATGGAAGGTTAAGATTTGATTTTGAAAAGGTTGATCCAAGGGTCTAAAGTTGGTATGAACATTTAACTTCATTTAAGTTCATCTTCTTCACCTCCATTAAGCCATTTTCATGTCACACATAAGAGAAAGAGAAATAAAAATAGGGAGAGAGAAAGAGGGAGGAAAGATGGAAGAGGAAGTGAAATCAAATAAAATATTACCATTCTTCACCAAATATCATCATCTTCTTCATCCTCCAATCATTTTCTCCAAAGGGCAATTGTATCTTCATCCTTTCTTCAAGGTGGTATGTTTATCTAAGTGGGAAAAGAAGGGATTTTAATGTGAGAAAAGTAAAGGAAGTAAGGATTAAGCTTAAAGAGTAAGTTTTCTTTATTTTGCACTTGAAAATCACATGTTTTAAGTTAGTTTTGTTAAACCCTAGTTATAGGTCACTTTTGAACAGCATATAGATGATTAAAAATGGAGTTTATATGTTGAATATGAAGGCCTAGGAATGAAGCTTATATATTGACCATGAAGGCCATATGAGCTTATTTATTCTTGTTATGTGCTGCAACTTTGAAAAACACAAAGATTATAATTTTTGGGAAAATAGAAATTATGGGGAGATGCTGTCTGAATTTTCTTAAAATTTTTATCATGTTTACTTAATGTCCTAGAGTCATGTATACCAACTTTCAAGTGCTAAAACATAAAGAAAGAGGCTATGGAATTTTTAGAACCAAAGAAACTCAATTTTAGGCCTAAAACAGAGTTAGGTTATGTCATGATCAAAATGTGTTTTTGTGGCTGGAATTTGATAATTTTAAACATTCCAATAGATTCAAAAGGGTGTTTCTAGCTAGGAATACCTATGGAAAAGCCCCCAAAACTCATGGAATAAAATTACTAATTTTTGGCCAAGAAATGCACACTATTCGGCCACAATGGATTGGAAGGGAAGGAGTTGGATTTTTCCAATTCCAATGGTTCCAATGAGTTTAAAAGGGTCAGATTACTTTAGGAGTTAAGATCTATGTGTTGATTATAATGAATTATCATTATGATTATATGATTTAATATGGGAGAATTATAATAAAGGACCAAAAAGTAAAGATATTTATTTTTAAGGATCTATTACCACTTGTTTTATGATGATTACTAATAAGTTTAGTAACAAACTATTGAACCTAATGGTAATGGTCCTTAAAAATAAATTTTTTCTTTTTTTGGTCCTTAAATGTAATTTTCCCATTTGATATTTGTTTGGGAACTCTAAGAGCAAGTGGACTGAATTCCAAGGCTTGAAGAGCAAAGTTTACAACGGTAGTAGTTTTTCTTTCTCTTTCTTTAAGATTGTATATTTGTATAATGATGAGTATTATACTATATCAAGTTGCCAACTATGCTATAAGATGAGACATGTACGTTTGGATTGTGCTTGGCCTTATATGAAATTCCTTGCATTACTTTGTGGCATGTGGCACCTTGATTGGCATTATGTTATGTACTTACATGCTTGCTTGTGAATGAGATTGGTTTACTACTTTTGAGATTTCATAATCTCACCCCAAATATAACCTATGCTAAGTCCAAGTTCAAGCAAAGAAATGGCAAAGGGTGTGGAGGCATAAATTGAGGACTTACTTTTATGCATCACATTTTGTCATGTAATTAAATATTTTGGATTACTACGTGGATGTGTTATGTTATGATACTGTAAGGTAATAAGGTATGTAATAGAAAGTCATGTATATACTCAACCTTTGAGTAAAAAGAATATGACTTATGTGCCTAAAATGCAAAGATGCATGTGCTTATATAAAGGTAAAATAATAACAATATGTCAGATGAGGAGTAAACTCGTCCAGTTTTTATAGGGACACTTTTATATGAATTTATACATATTTCGCTGAGTAAGTATTTTTTTCCTTGTAAAGGACTTAGAGAGTTGGAATTAAAGCCCTGAACCAACCTCATACAATTTTTCTATAATTAATTATGTATTTTCAAAGTCAGACAAAAATTTTAGAAATGACCACGTGAATAGTAAAATTGTATGAGAAAGTTTTTAAAAGGAAATTTTAATCAATTCAAGTTTCCATAGACCCTTCTAAGTTCTATATGAGGTATTAGTAGTAGAAAAGGCATTATATAGTGAGGTATGACATTTGTGGTATCAGAGCAAAAGGTTTTGGCATTGTGTACAGTTAGGATCTGTGACCTTTTGCTTAAGAAGAGTTGTAAGTTTAGTGTTTTCCTCTGTTTAAGTTAGTTCTTCCTTATTAAGTTTAGTTACATATGTAGACTCACTTAGAGCCATTTGCTCTATAGGATGTCCAAGAAGAGCATAAAGGTATCTCAGGAGCACCGGTCAGAGGGCATAGTTCAGGGTCTAGAAAGACAGCATTCCTCTAGGGATTTTAGTGACTCCTATACCTATGATGAGACTATTAGGGAACTATGGAGCTAGAGTGACCTTCCATCTAAGAAGAGGGTAGTTTGAGACCTTAGATAAGATGAGTTTCAAGGTGTGCTAGTAGTGCAGGAGGAGCATGATCTTTTTGAGGAGGACCCAGAGGAGGATCCTGTGTAATATTCGGTTCTCCAAAAACCAGAGAAAATGTGGGAAACATAACGTACGGTTTCTCCATAAACGAACAAAATTCACTGAATAGAAAAAAGAAGTTCCCCAAAATGATGTAGTTAAGGTCCCAAAAAAAAATTGGGAAGCATTCTAGACTTCTAAAAATGAAAATTTTAGGCTCATACGGAAAGAAAAATGGAGCTAGAATGAAGAAACAATTTTTTATGACAAGCTTATGAAATGTAATGGTATTTTCGTAATTTTGAGTAAATTTTGGAATTCACACAGGAGGGCTTTTTAAATGAAATTTTTGAGTTCTCTGGGGCTCTTAAAGGCCCTGAAAATCATGGAAAGCCCCGGGACAATTAAAACCCTTCTGGTGGACGTTTTCTAACGTTAGTTGACTCGAACTTTGACTAATTCGTTCAGAAAGGTTTTAACTCTAACTTGAGTGATTCCAAAAGCATTTTACTAAATTGGGAACCTAAATTTCATAATGGAAAAGACAATTCTAAAAAAGGAGCTAAAACAAAAGAGAAACAAAAATACCAAGAATAAAAGGCAAAATGGGACCTTTTGAAAAGTGTAACTTATTCCCACCTATATATATGATGCACCCTTTTTCTCCCTTCATTATGCACGACCATGTTCTGCCCAAAACTAGAAGAAAACCCTAGGGGATGAGGCACACAAGAGGAGGAAGAAAATAAGGAGAAATTCAAGGTAGAAAGGTATGGATTTTCATGGTTTTTCATGCTCTTTCTCTTCCAAACCTCTTCTCCTTCATTCTCCTTTATTTCCTATGATTAAAATCAAGTTTATAAATCTGTTTTAAGGGAGAAATTGAGGGAAAATTTAGGATTTGAAGAGAAGAGCTCAAAGAACACAAGATTCAAATGAGAAGAAGTAAGAAAATAAGGTAATTTCTCTTCCTATGGTTGTCATCTTTGGTTCCCTTCTCTACCATTTCACCCCACTTGAGAAAACCCTAGGAGGAGATGATTTTTAGGCAGAACCAAGCATGAATCTAAAGAAAAAGGGTGTGGAGATTAAGAATATGTAAAGGGAGTTATCAAAAGATTATTAGATTTCAAGATGCAAATTCTAGGGTTTTGTATGCACCTTCTAAAATCTGATTTCATATGATAATTTCTAGGCCTAATTAAGAGTTTAAATGAGCGCCTAAGATCCCTAAGATGCTCCCCACATGCTTCCCCCTTCAAGAAAATAATAAGAATTCCAAGGAGGCCAAAAAGGGGCATAGTCTCAGCCAAGCATGGATGGAGTAGCTAAGGAGAGTTTTAAATTTTTTTCAAACCCATTTTTGTATCATATATGATGAATGAATATGAGGGGAGGCCTTGGAAAAAACTTTAGAACTCACAGAAAGTGATTTGGTGCCTTAGGTTCCATATTATGACCTAAAGAAGCAACATGATGTTAGGCTCTTTGTTTTAATTGTGTGATGACTCCAAGAGGCTTAAAAGGAGTCAAGAATCATATTTGAAAGGAAAGAATGGAGCCTAGAAATTGTTTGAGGGGTGTTGCTTCATTAAGTACATTTATGGACTATAATAAAGCTTATAGAGCAATCTACTACCTAAGCAAGTTGTATGACCTTAGAGTTTGTTTCATGAACCTAATTGGTGCTCATAAATTGTATCTAGACCAAGAGAAACCATCTCCACCAATTTGGAGGTATGTGGCCGAAAGAGGAGGCTTGAATCCAAAGGAAAAAGTGCGTGATTGTGTGCAAGGTAACTCTTTCCACCTTCTCTCATGCATGGATGTGTGTTTAGTTTGTTTTAGAATGTGTGTATGTGTATTTTCAAGTTATGAAAAGTATGCTAGCATGCCTTTATATGCTATAAGTCTTGATGCTATGTTATGTTTCTAAATGAGTACATGATATTTGTTTGAGTTTGCTTGAGTGTGGAGAGGCTAAGAACTCTTCCCTTTGGTGAGGATGAGCCAAGAATCCTTGAGTTTGGTTGAGATAAAGTAAAGAGTCTCCCAAATGTAAAGTGGGCTCCCAAGAGTCTAAAGCTCTCAAAGAATGGGTGAAGCAAGTCCAAAATCTATAAGGAGAAGTGTGAGGCCAATTTAAACACTTGGTGAGCTCTTGAATGTCTTATATGATTTGTTCATATGCCAAGTTTACTTTTAAAATGTCCATGACTTCCATTTTCTCCATGCATGCATTTGTAAAGCTTGCTTTGCACATATTATATATGATTGAATGGGAGATGAGCTATTGGGATTCTTTAAATCCTATTCCCTCCTCTCCAATGATCTCACATGCTAGGTCGACCAAGTGGATATGTTAATGGGAGCCAGCAACATTGAAGGAAGAAGATTGACATCCATATGTCTAGCATTTTCCTTTAAAGCCATAATGAACTATAATGATGTATATGAATGTTAGAAATGGTTGATGACCCTTGATAGCTATGTAATTATGCTATTATATGAAATAGAAATGAAAGTATGTATTATATGAATGATGGAATGTGAATTGTGTATATATGGCAAAGATGGCTTCATGAATAAGTTTATGGAAATGTGCATATATGTGTATAGAAAGGTCAAAATGAGATGCATAGGATTTGGGACCATTTGGGTAGCTCACACAAGTCTTAAATGTACTTTTAGACTTGCCCAAAAGGTGACACAATCAAGGGAAAGCTATTTGGCAATTTTAGTACCTCATATGGAGCCAAAATTGACAATTATGGAACCCTAGGTCACTTTTTAGCCAAATGAATTAGTCTTAATCTGAAATTTGGCATGCAATTAAGTCTTATTGAGATATTTTTAGGAAACTAAAGATCATAATTTTCAGAGGTCTACAGAATATTTGATAATTTTTTAAATTTGACAATTTTTCTGGTTTTAGTCTACAGCACTATTCATTTGGTCTGAAATTGAATTATGTCCCACAAGGCTCAAATGATGTCCAATTACTACAAAATTTTATATAGAGAAACTAGATATTCACAGTTACTCATGTTTGGAGGTCTAGAGTGGGAAATATGAATTTTTGAACATTCTGTCCAGTATCAAGAATTTTGCTCGACCAGAGGTACTGTTCCATTTAATTCCGAGGCTTGAGCTTGATGAACTGGTCTGAAGACATTTTTCCACTTTAGCTAACATCCACAGCTTTTTAGATTGGTATCATTTGCATGGATTGGGATTTTTCTAGAATTAATTGGACATTTTCAAAGTTTTCTGCAGAATTCTATATTAGTTCTAGGATGCAGTCTGACCTTTGGGCCATTTTGGATGTCAAACGTCCTCTGTGATCGAAGTTATAGTCTAGGCATATTTTTAGTGTGAAGTAGACATCCATAGCTTTCTAAAATAGCCAAGATTGCATGATTTTGATTTTTCTAAATTTAGTTATAATTTTCCAAAGTTTGGTCAGAACAAGGAGCAAATCTGGCTGAAATTAAACAAGCTCATTTCATGTTTCATTTCAATTTCCATGAGTTGTGGGCATGATTTTGTGATGCAAATGAGTTGTAATGATGTATTGAAATATGAGGATACATATCATGAGTCCACACGGTCCACGTGACACCGATTGCAATTTGTAAATATGATGCAATGCAAATAAACCTATTATTTTCGGTCCCTTTTTCATGTGCTCTCATGAAAATGATGATGTGAAACTTATGAATGTTATGAAATGAGTTAGAATTTATGGTGTTACATCTTGACTATGACAATGTTGCATCTATGGAATTTGCATATACAGTACCACCTGAGATCCTAGATGAGGACAAGGAGTCAATGTCCTCCAATGACATGTTGGTGAAAAAGCAGTTGACTGAGTGGGAGACAAAGCTTTTTTAGAGAGCACTTATAGAAGTACATGGCAGGTATAGCATGAATTCAGTATATGATATTAGAGTTAAGTTTAAGTTGATTTCTGAGGAAGCAGTCATTAAAAAAGATTTTCCTTTAGAGAGGTATTACCATTATACA
Organism: Erythrophleum ivorense; assembly: GCA_026724425.1. NCBI lineage: Eukaryota > Viridiplantae > Streptophyta > Magnoliopsida > Fabales > Fabaceae > Erythrophleum > Erythrophleum ivorense. Next base: position 640,266 of record JAIUCV010000397.1, read on the forward strand.
TGGGAGACACATACTGTCTATGTTGCCACCATTGTGGATCAAAAGGAGTATGAGGAATATGAGTGGGTAGATGCCTTATTGAGTTATCTCCCAGAGCAAGATGATGTTGGAGATTATATTCGATCAGATATTAGAATAGGAGAATATGATAGGGTTTTTGCCTTATGTTGCTAGGAGATTGACACCTTTGCTTCATTAGAATCTTAGGCCATGATAGTCGCTAAAGATGGCAGTTAGCTAAGAATGGTTATGACTAATATATTAATGTACATATGGCTGATAATGAATAGAGCTAGTCACTAATGCTTTGATGATATGTAAATGATAGGTTATGATCACTAGTGACATACGGAGTTAGCCATACAATATTTTGATTTGTAATGACTATGACTAATGAGATGTAATTAGATGTAATATGAAATATATGTAAATGTTAGATATGATCATTTGAGTAGGCCTCATCACACCTTTGCCCTATTTTTCCTTGTTAAATAAGAGTAAATAAATAAATGCTAATATGTATGTTTTTCTTTCCCTAGATTAAGAAATTCTCAAAAGGGTAAGAATAAGGGAAGGTGCTAACAGTAATGCTAAAGGTGCTAGTAGTAGTGCCAGAGGTGCTAGTAGTGGTACTAGTGATCAAGAAGGATCACAAGTTGATTAGATGCAAGTAATTTTAGATCATTTAGATCAACAACAACAAATGATGGAACAATTACGTTAGGCTATAGTAGGCCAAGGTCAAAGATAGGCAATGATACAGGGCAGTATCAGATGAAATTGTTGCTACCCAGGAATCAGTTAAAGGGGAAATAAGAGAGTGCTATCCCCTAACTAAATGTCTAGGTGAATTAGAAAGTTATTCTTCAATCCATAGGCTAGAGTCTATAGGCAACACCCCACTGATCCTAACAATCCATATGTACCAATTGGCTACGCATGAATAATGCAAAGGGCTGAACACAAAGGCACCGGAGGCTCGAATCATGTATCCAGAATGAAAGTACTAATGATGACGGAATGTATTGCCATATGGAAGGCCCATATTCAGATAAATATTTGTTAAGGGGTCAGACAAAGTACAGAGAATAACACCCCTAGGGTGACTAAAATAAAGCAAGAGAATGAGGGGAATTAAACCCTTCCTCCACTTTATAGAAAGTGAGTAAGTAAAAGTGAACCCAGGAGGAATAAACCTGCTTTTAAGCATAAAGAAAATATGTGATGATATCAAAATCAAGGATATAATGAATTAAAAATAGATAAAGAGATAATATGAATGAGTGTACTGGTAAGTACTGTTGTCCTTAGTACAGATGTTAGTAAAACATGATGAAATGCCTTAATAAAGGTAACTGAGCAATATGAATGACCTCAGGGTAGTGCAATAAATAACATGAACAATTAGGGGAAGATTTCCTTCTCCCCGAGTGTCATTTGAAATAAAAAGAGATATAGCATGGTAACAGGAGGGTACTTTAGATTGTTGAAGAGCTCATAATATACTAGTGATAGTGACTTGAGCTCAGTCATGATGCGCTTGTGTATTAGTGATTGATGCTATGGTTTGCTTGCAACAATGGTTACATAATATTGAGTCTGGCCAACTCAATAGTAATGTAACTTAAGTGCATAGGAAATAATGGCATGAACCATGAAGAGTGTTCTAATAATCGAAGAGTATCCTAGTTAGTTAAATCAAGAGATAAGCTAAAGAAGGGATGTAAGGGATTCCAATAATATCATAATGATAAGAAAAACATGTAAAAAGGAATCCCCAATAAAGAACAATGATGAAAAAGGGAACATGATAGCTATAACACTATAATTACTAAGCTCATCTCATGTTATTTCTAAGCTCTCTTTCCTTGGTATAGCATATCCATTCAAGAAAAAGTAGGAAAATATTCAATTAAATTGCGTTATGTCGTGTATAAATTTTTCATTTCACATCCCATAGACCATATGGACTCATCCATCTCATTTTCATATTTAAATACACATATACAACTCATAACCATCTCAAGAAGTGGCCTAGAACTCGAACTAATAGAGTATATACATGAAAATAACGTGTGCAACCTTGGGTTGATTTTCCAATTTTCTATCATGAAAATCATAACTAATTTTAAAAAAATTGAAATCAAGTACACTATACCATTTTGGAAAGCTACAGATATCTACTTTATATTAAAAATAATTACAGACCACAATAGGGACTTCTAACTACTAGAAATCAATAGAATAGTAACCAAAGTCACCTATTGCTATTAATATTGTCCATGAATTTCAAAAATTCATATCTTCCTGCTCAGATGTCTAATTAGGGTAATCTCAATGGCCATAGAAAGCTTTTCATGTCTAGGTTATGCTGTAAAATTTTATGAGCATTGGACACCATTTGACCCTTGAATGACACAGCACAAGAAATTGACCATATGAATAGTATTTATACAAGTTCAGCAAAAAAAAATGGCAACTTTGAAAAATCATAATTAATTTCACAGAGTTCTAAATAATCTAGTCTTTAGATTCCCAAAAATCTCTGATTGAGATCTATATGCATGCCAAATTTCATGAGAAAATTTATTTATTTGGTCAGATCTTAACATTAGGTTGCGAATATGCTCTTTTTATGTCATATAAGGTTTCCAAATGGTCCATTTTACCTTCTAAAGCAACCATGGCCACTTGAGCACATGGGAAAGCACCAAAATGATCTACTAAACTTGTCTTAAAAGTGCACAAACCCAGATTTCACAAACTCACTCATCCATTCCAAGGTATACACAAGATTACATAGACTAGTTCTTGCCATTCTGCCTAAAACATACAATATCATCCATGTGGTATCAAATCTCATTCATACATCATTCATTCATGTAATTACATATGTTTATAAGCTCATACATCATATACAATATTGGATTACATCATATGCCATTCATAGGGCTACAAAATGGCAAAATTCCACACTTTGTTGTCAATCTTTTTCCTTTAGGCTTAGTGGCTTCCATTCTTTGGCTTACTTGATCCACCTAGACATGTTAGACATGTAGGAAGGAAGGGATGAGATTCTAGAAATCCCAATAGCTCTTCTCCTTTTCAATCACACATAAAGAATGTAAATCCAAATCTAAAAATCAATGCATGAGTATCAAAGAGTATGTGGTCATTCATGAAACATTTCTAGCATTCAAGAAGTCATACAAAATATATATAGGCTTGCCAAGCAAGTGGTTTAGCCTCACCCATTCTCTTCAAGGATTTTGGACTTGCCTCACCATTTTTCTTAAAAGCTTTGAACTAGGCCTTACTCTTGGGAGACTCTTGGCTTTGTCTCACCATGGCTAGAGGATTCTTGGCTTCACTACACTCAAGCAAACTAAAGCAAGTTCACAAAGTATCATATTAAGATATAATGTAACATCATGATACCATGGCATATAGATGCATGCTAAAACATTTCTCATGGCTTAAAACATACATACACACATTCAAGACAAGGTAAACATCCACTCATGCATAGGAGAAAGAAGAAAGAGTTACCTTTGTCACAAAAGCACACTTTTCTCTTGAATTTAGTTGCTCTTCCTCAACCACACACACAAAAGAAGGTGGACTTGTTTCTCTTGGCCTAGACACATCATATGGAAGTCAATTATACTCTTAAACCAAATTCTAGAGCTACATATTCATTAGAAAAGCTAGGTAGTTCATATGGCTCTTTTATGGTTCTATAATGCACCTAATGAAGCAACCCTATGAAAACATGATCTTTGCTCCATTCTCTTTATCCATTTAAGATTCTGGACTCCATTTAAGCCTTTTGGAGCCATTACACAATTAATTCAAGGAGCCTAGCTAGGTGTTATTTCTTTAAGCCATAATATGAAACCTATAACTACATTTCACTATCTATGGTTTCTAAAATATTTTTAAGACTTTCTCTCATCCTCTTCCATCATATATGACTCAAAAATAAGTTTGGAACAAATTAAAACTACTCGTTAGTGCTTCATCTGGCTTAGGCTGAGGCTATGCTTTAAGGAGACACCAAGTGAGTTTGCTTTGTTTTCTTGATGGAAAATGTATGTGGAAGCTTCTTAGGGATCTCAAGAGCTCATTCAAACACTCATCTAGGCCTAAAAATTCTTGTATCAAAACAGAATTTTAAAGGAATACTTGAAACCCTAACTTTTTTATCTTAAACTCTAATAGTTATTTTGTTGTTTCCTTTACATATTCTTGTTCTCCTCCCTTATTTTTCTAAGATTCATCCTTGGTTTAGCTAAAAATCCAACCCCTCTTGGCTGGTCTTACATAGGGCAAAACATGCAAGAGAAAGAACAAGAAACATCAAGTTGAAGATGGCAAAAATACCTTGATTTCTTGGTTCCCTTGGCTTGATCTTTACTTGGTTAGCTTCTCCTCTTGATTTTCAAAAATTCCCGTTTTAGGTTTGACCTTAAAACAGACCCAAAAGCCTCAATAAAACCATAGGAAAGAAAGGAAGATAGAGGAGAATGAATTTGCTAAAGAGAACCCATAAAAATCCATGAAAAATCATACATTTTCCTTGCTTTTTCTCCTTCCTTTCTTCTCTCCCTTGTGCACCTCACTCTCTTGATTCTTTCTCTGGTTTAGGGTAGAAATAGAATGGGCTAAGTGAAGGGGAGAGTGGGATGTGGTCCTATATATAGGTAGGTTTAAGAAGTTGTTTCCAAAATTTTCAATTTTGTCCTTTCATCTTGGCATTTTCATTTCTGATTTGTTTTAGCTCTTTTTTTAGAACCATTTTTTTCATCATAAAATTTAGGTCCTTAATCTTATAAAATGCCTTTGGATTCACTCAAATTAGAGCTAAAACCTTCTTGAACAAAATGGTCAAAATTCGAGTCAACTAATATTAAAAACGCATACACTGGAGGGGTTTTAACTGTCCCGGAGTTTTCCATGATTTTTAAGGCCTCTGAGAACCTCAGAGAACTTGAATTTTCTATTTAAAAAGCCCTCCTATAAGGATTCTAAAGTTTACCCAAAATTACAAAAATGCCACTACATTTCGTAACTATTTCATTAATTTTTGTCTGGCCATTTTAGCCTCCGTTTCAGGGTACCTCTGGCCCCCTAAATTCATTATTTAATGTCTAGATTATTTCTAAATTTTCTAAACCTTACCCAATTCATTTCAAAGAATCCACTTTGAAAACGTATCCATTTTCGTTGTTTTAATGAAAACCGGACATTACATTAGTAGTAGTGGAATGTCAAAAGTCAAAGTCCCTTATGATATGACTAAATGAAGTGAAAAAGGACTAGCCTATAACCTATATCCTATGAGAGATGTTAGATATACTCGATATATGTGATGCCCTAGTGTTGAAGGCACTTAAAAATAAAACAGAGGCATAATTAGAAATTGCAAGATATGAGAGAAAAGTTAGAAAGAGTACAAGTAAAGTATAATAAGGCAATAAGAGTAAAGAAAGAAAGTCTAAGTGGAAAGACTTGAAGTGGAAACCCGAGGATCACATAAAAAGGTAGTGAGTGAAAATCAAAATACTCTTACGTATTGTTCCAATGGGATCAACAGAGAAACAAGCAATGCAAAATCCACTTCATGTGAAGAGCATAACAGACATATGAATTTAGCCTTAGCCATTATGAGCGATGCTTACCGGACTTAGTGAGCATGTATCTTACTATTAGATACAGTGATCTTAGACTTTGACATCCCCCAGAGGCAGATCACAGTAGATTCTAGCATAGTATAGTGGGTTACAATAAATCCTAATAGGGAATTAAGAGATCACAGTAGACCTAGAGGTTGCAGTAGATCCGACAAAGATATAGAAAGCCTACAATTATAATACAATAGTTCTCTGAGGGGATGATGGCTTGAGATAGTTTTCCTAGATCAGTTAGTCTTAAAGACCAGTATATTTTCAGATAATTTTATCTCTGAGACTAGAGACCTCCTAAGTCTAGTAGACTATTGTCCCAGAGATATGAAGGCTTTACTTAGATAATTAGACCACTGACTAGATCTCTTGAGAGATGAGCATAGTGTGTGGGATGAGAAAAGTAAGAAAGTAGCTTTCTAGTATTATAGCTAGATGAACAACTACCCAGTAAACATTAGACCTGACTCAAGGGTAGAGAAATCCTTATATATTAGAGTCTTATGTTCAGAATAGGGGTCAGGTATAGTTTGTCTTAATGGGGTAAGTGGTAAACCATATCTCCAGCAGTAGAGATTATAAAAAATTAACATTCCATAAGAATTCAATAGTAGGCTGTGGTAGTTACTCTTTAATGTTAGTACAAGAAAGAGTAAGAGCATGATGATCATTATTAAGCTGAAGAGTTATATAAGCCCTCTCTCGATTGAATAAAGAGAGTAAAACACAGTTTAGGCCTGAAAAAGGCAAGGGTCAAAGTAAGAAATGAGACTGGGATGATTGAGAATAATAGCCCTTTTGAAAAGGAGCTATGATCGCAGTAAGTAATACAACTATGAGGCTTATGATAAAAAGAAATATGATGATAAACCATGGGATGAGCTAGTGAGAAAATGAATAATATTAAATAGCAGACAAAAGAGCTATGTTGATACTCAAAGGAGACTGTTAGAGTTTGAGGTTGAAGATCATGTATTTCTTAAGGTATCTCTAACCACAAGCATTGATCGATCTATCAAATCCAAGAAACTAAGCCTTAAGTACGTTAGACCTTTTTAGGTACTTTCTTGAGTTAAACCTGTAGCCTATAAAGTAGCCCTACCCTCTAACCTCACTTAACTTCATGATGTCTTTCATGTTTCCTAACTAAAGAAATACCAACCAGACCTAACACATGTTACAAAATATGAAGAACTAATCTCACAAGATAACTTATCTTTTGAGGTTAGACCAGAATGGATCATAGATTGAAAGGTTAAGCAGCTTGGGACTAAGAACATCCTACTGGTCAAGAGGGTCTGGAAGGGCTTGTCACCTGGTAAAGTTACCTGGGAAACAGAAGACAAAATGAAGGAAAAGTATCCAGAGCTACTTGACTGAGGTATGGTTATGAAATTTTGGGGATGAAATTTTATTTAGGGGAGGAGAATTGTAACATCCGTCATTTTTTAATATGAAAATTAGCTAAAGTAGGGCTCAAAAAAGTAAAAATGAGGCCAGGATAGAAAAAAGAAAAAAAAAAGAGAGGCTTGTACTCAAGATGATGGGGTTAAAATAGATGAAAAATAAAAGATCAGAAAAAGGTCTCAAAGAGTCCCAAAGGCTAAGTATAAAAGAGCCATGGACTAAAACGCTAAGAAAAGTTATAAGCAAGGAAAAATGTATATTGCCTGAAAGTTTAAGGAACCCTAATTTAACCCCCTATTCGCAGATTCAGGCATGAATATCAATAAAATCAAACAAGAATTTTAGAACTTCATGACCTACGGTTAAACTCTATTTGACGAGATAGATCTGATGACGCCAAGTTAGCCAAATGGCCAAGCGGGATCTGGTTAGCCCGATTAGTAACCATAAATAAAATGGAAAGAGGAGGTCATAACACCCATGGAAATAGGAATATCTAAAGGGCTAGGAAACCCTAAAGGAGTTTCAGGGACTAAATTGTAATAAATGTAAATTTTAGGGCACAATCATAATACAGAACAATAGAAATTACACCTAAAAATCCAAATGTCTGATGAAATTTACAAGGATTGAGATTAAAGGCCCCTGATCCATGTTTGATGCTTAGTATGGCTAGAAAGTAAAGAAAATAATATTTATAAATTTTAGAAAGTTTGAAGGTATACATTGTACCATAAAACCTTAATCGGGCCTGGACACCGATTTTGGACTGCTGTAAGGCCCGATAACTGATTCTAAAGGCCCAATAAGAGAAAAAATATATATAATTAAGGTTTTAGAGAAGATGAAATCTAAATATAAATATAAAATAAAGAAGAAAGAAAAGAAAGGAATTTTAGTTAGTTTAAAAGATTAACCATGGTTAGATTAGAAATTAACCATGGTTGAGTTAAAAAAAATTAACCATGCTTACTAACCATCAAATCACTTTAACCTAAGGGCTAAGAATGGACATCCAAGTGTATGGCTAAGAAATTTTAAGAAAAAGATATTTAGTCATGAAATTAGAAAAATAAAAGAAAAAGAATGGAAGGTTAAGATTTGATTTTGAAAAGGTTGATCCAAGGGTCCAAAATTGGTATGACCATTTAACTTCATTTAAGTTCATCTTCTTCACCTCCATTAAGCCATTTTCACACCACGCACTAGAGAAAGAGAGAGAAAAATGTGAAGAGAGAGAGAGAGAGGGAAGAAAGGTGGAAGAGAAAGTGAAATCAAGTAAAATTATCACTATTCTTCACCAAATATCTTCATCTTCTTCATCCTCCAATCATTTTCTCCAAAGGGCAGCTATATCTTCATCCTTTCTTCAAGGTGGTGCATTGATCTAAGTGGGAAGAGATTTTAGTGTGAGAAAAGCAAAGGAAGCAAGGATTAAGTTTAAAGAGTAAGTTTTCTCCACTTTACACTTGAAAATCACATGGTTTAAGTTAATTTTGTTAAACCCTAGTTATGGGTCACTTTTGGATAGCATATGGATGATTAAAAATGGAGTTTGTATGTTGAATATGAAGGCCTAGGAATGGAGGTTCTATATGGACCATAAAGGCATATGAGCTTATTTATTGTTGTTATGTGCTAGAACTTCGAAAAATACAAAGATTATAATTTTTAGGAAAATGGAAATTATGGGGAGATGCTGTCCGAATTTGCTCAAAATTTTTATGGTGTTTTCTTAATTTCCTAGAGTCATGTACACCAAATTTCAAGTCCTAAAACATAAAGGAAGAGGTTATGGAATTTTTAGCACCAAACAAACTCAATTTTAGGCCTAAAACAGAGTTAGGCTATGTCATGATCAAAATGTGTTGTTGGGGATGGAATTTGATAATTTTAAGCATTCCAATAGATTTAAAAGGGTATTTTTAGCTAGAAAAACCTATGGGAAAGCCCCTAAAACTCATGGAATAAAATTACTAATTTTTAGCCAAGAAATGTACACTACTTGGTCATAGTGGATTAGAAGGGAAGGAGTTGGATTTTTCTAATTCCAATGGTTTCAATGAGTTTAAAAGGGTCATATTACTGTAAGAGTTAAGGTCTATGTGTTGATTGTAATGAATTGTCATTATGATTATAGGGTTTGATATTTGCTTAAGAACTCCAAGAGCAAGTGAACCGAGTTTTAAGGCTTGAGGAGCAAAGTTTGCTAAGGTAGTAGTTTTCCTTTCTCTTTCTTTAAACTTGTATGTTTGTATAATGATAAGCGTTACTCTATGTGAAGTTGTCAATTATATTATAAGATGAGACATCTACGCTTGGATTGTGCTTAACCTTGTATGAAATTCCTTGCATTACTTTGTGGTATGTGGCACCTTAATTGGCATTATGTTATGTACTTAAATGCTTACTGGTGAATAAGATTGGTTTATTACTATTGAGATTTCATAATCTCACCCCCTAAATATAACCCATGCTAAGTTCGAGTTCAAGCAAAGAAAGGTCAAAGGGTATGGAGGCATAAATCGAGGACTTACTTTTATGCATCACATTTTGTCATGTAATTAAATATTTTGGATTACTGCGTGGATAAGTTATGTTATGATATTGTAAGATAATAGGATATGTAATAGAAAGTCATGTATGTACTCAACCCTTGAGTAAAAAGAATATGACTAGCACGCCTAAAATGCAAAGATGCATATGCTTATATAAAGATAAAATAATAATAATAATAATAATAATAATAATAATAATAATAATAATAATAATAATAACAATAATAATAATATGTCAAATGAGGGGTAAAATTGTAACACCATAAATTCTAGCTCTTCTCATGCTATCTTCATGTCTCATACCATGCATCTTATAAGAAAGCAAGAAAAATGGCATTAAAATAATGAAAATATTTGCGTTGCATAGAGGATAAATTTTTCATTCAGTGTCCCATGGACCATATGAACTCATTCAACTCATTCTCATTTTTAATTACACTAATACAACTCAAAACCATCTAAGAAAGTGGCCTAAAGCTTGTGCAAGTAGATGGAGTATATAAAATTCAAGAGTGCAGCCTTGGCCAGAAATTTTAGTTTACTATTATAAATTTTGAAAAATCATAACTAATTTTAGAAAAATCAAAATCATGCACTCTTTAGCATTCTAGAAACCTAGATGTCTATTTTATGCTACAAATATTTTCAAATCTCAACAACAACTGCTAGCCACTGAAAATTGAGGAATAGTGTTAGAGGTCGACTGTCATCCCTAGTATTGACCTCCAACTTCAAAAATTCACATCTCCCTGCTCAGAGGTCCAATTGGGGTGATCTTGATGGCCATGCAAATTTTATCATGTCTAATTTATACCTATAATATTTCATGAGCATTAGATATCATTTGGCTCATGAATGATGCAACCCAAGTTTTTGACCATATAGATAGTGTCTGCATCAATTTAGCAAAAAAATGCAAACTTTGGAAATTCATAATTAATTCCACAGAGCTCCAAGTAATTTGGTCTTTATCTTTTCAAAAATCTCCAGATGAGATCTATATGTGTGCCAAATTTCATTGGCAAATTCGTTCATTTGGTTAGATTTTGACATTGGGTTGCAAAATGGCTCATTTTGTGTCATCAATGGGGTCCAAATGGTCCATTTTGAGTTCTAAGGCATCCATGACTACTTGAGCACGTGGAAATGCACCAAAATGACATTCTAAACTTATCTCAAAGGTGTATAAACCCAGAAATTTAAAACTCACTCTCTCACCCCATGCCATACATAAGATTACACACGCTTTACATTGCCATTCACTACTCAAAATGCACATTACCATTTATTTGGCACTAAAATTCATACATATTGGGTAATTACATATGCTCATATGATTATACAATAATTCCATCATAGGGTTACATCATATGCCATGTGTATGGCTACAAAAGAAGTAAAAATAGGCAAATGGTTGTCAATCTCTTATCTTCCAACTTGATCCATTACCTTAAGCACTTGGTCCACCTGGCATGTTAGGACATTTGAGAGGAAGGAATGAGATTCAAAGAATCCCAATAGCTCATCTCCCTTTCAATCACACATAAAGAATACAAAAAAAGTCTTAAAAATGCATATATAAGAATCATGGAGTGTGCAATCATTCAAGAAGCATTCTTGACACTTGAACAAGTCATACAAAGCATACATAGGCTTGTCAAATAAGTGGATTAGCCTCACCCATTCTTTTATGGATTTTTAAACTTGCCTCACCCATTTTCTCTAAGAGGTTTTAACTCAACCTCACTTTTGGAAGTCAACCTCACTCATGGGAGACTCTTTACTTTATCTCAATCAATTTTAAGGATTCTTGGCTTCACCACACTCAAGCAAACCCAAGCATACATACTAAGCATCATTTGAAAACATATTACAACATCATAGTACCATAATACATATGCACATGTTAGAACACTTTTCATAACTTAAAACACACATACACACATTCAAAGACAAGTTAAGCACAAATTCATGCATGAGAGAGGGAGGAGTAAGCTACCTTTGTTGCAACCACACACATTTTCTCTTTGAAATGCTCTCCTTTCCTCGACCTCACACACACAAAGGTGTGGGATTTGTTTCTCTTAGCCTAAACACAATATATGGAAGCCAATTAAGTTCATGGAATCATTTTTAAAGCCATACATCTTCTTTAAATACTAGCTTAGTCTAATAACACTTTTATGGTTCCAAAATGCACCTAATAAAGCAACATCCATCATTTGAGTTCTAGGCTCCATTCTTTCCTTTCATTTATGATTCTGAACTCCTTTTAAGCCTCTTCGATTCATCACACAATTAAAACAAATAGCCAAACTAGGTATTGCTTCTTTAGGTCATATTATGGAACCTATAAAGCCATCTCACTTTCTATAATTTTTAAAATTTTTTCAAGGCTTCCTCTCATCTTCACTCATCATATATGACTCAAAAATGAGTTTGGAACAAATTAAAATTATCCTTAGGTACCTCAACCCTTTTAGGCTGAGCCTACACACCTTCTTAGTTTCCATGGAGTTTACTTTTTTTTCTTAATAGAAGATGCATATAGGGAGCCTTTTAGGAATCTTAGGAGCTTATTTAAACATTCACTTAGGCCAAGGAATCATGGTATCAAATCAGATTTTACAAGGAACACTAGAAACCTTAAGTTTGCTATCTTAATTTTCCATGGTTGTTTGTTAATTCTCTTTGCATATTCTTATTCTCCTCCCTTAAATTCCTAAGATTCACCCTTGGTTCTACCCAAAATCTAAGACTTCTTGAAGCTCCACGAGTGGGATGAACCAAGGAGAAGAAGGGAGCAAGGAATAGCTACCGTGGGAGGAAGATTTACATTGTTTTCCCTTATTTTCTTATTTGATTCTTCCCTTCCTTGGCCTCTTCTCTTCAAATCCGAATTTTATCCTCTATTCTTCCCTCAAAATAGATCCAAAAACTTCAATAAAACCATAGGAAGGAAGGAGAAGTGGAAAAGAAGAGGTTTGCTAAAGAGAAAACATGAAAAAAAAACCTAAGAAAATCTATACTTTTTACCTTGTTTTTCTCCTTCCTTTCTCCTCCTCTTGGTTTGCCTCAAACCCTAGCTCTCTCCTCTGGTTTAGAGTAGAACAAAATGTGGCTAAATGAGTGAGGAGGTGGGGTGCCTCATATATATAGGTAGGTCTAAGAAAGACTTTTCAAAAATTCTAATTTCACCTCTTCATCTTGGTATTTTCATTTCTAGTTTATTTCAGCTCCTTTTTTAGAACCGTCTTTTTCATTATAAAATTTAAGTTCCAAATTTCATAAAATGCCTTTACAATCACTCAAATCGGAGCTAAAACCTTTTTGAATAAATCTGTCAAAATTTAAGTTAACTAACGTTGGAAAACCCTTCTCTAAGAGCTTCCCACAATGATATACTAGGTCTGACAAAACCCTTTTCCAAAAGTACTTCCATCTATTTCTTTAGCTTCATTAGCTCAGTTGGGGCCATTCTATACGAGACCTTTGATACTAGACCCGCCCCAGGTACAACATCAATGGCAAATTTAACCTCTCTCTCTGGGGGTAGTCCATTAATCTCCTTAGGAAATACCTTAAGGAAATCTCTCACTATTGGGATCTCCTCTATACCCTCTTCTACCTCAGCTGGACTGAAAAGAAAACTAAGGACCCTTGACAACTATGTTCTAGAGACCTCTCAGTTTGGGAGATAATCATAAAAGCTAGCTCAATCTTAATACTAGGCACAGTTTCACATTCAGGTAAAGAAATACATTTGTGATAACAATCAAGTGTGGCATTATTTGTAGACATCCAATTTATACCAATAATCAGATCAATATTGATAAAAGGCATGCATATCAAATCAAGTGTGATAAAATAATAGTTAAACTAGACTACACAGTTCAAACAAGCATGGGAGGTAACGGCTCTATTTCTTATGGGGGTGGATACATGTAAATCATATGACACTGTATGTATACCTAGACCCAACCTCCTAACATAATCATAAGATATAAAAGAGTGGCTAGTACTCGAATCAAATAGTGCAAGTATAGAACAATCATTAATTCTAATGGTACCTTAGATCAGACTTGAGGATCGGCTAGTCTCCTATTGTGTCATGGCGAAAACTCTACCCTAGGTCTATGGTTTGGGTATAGGAGCTATCTCCCTCTGCTATGTAGACTATGTGCAGCCTTTGACTATATGACCCAGTCTACCATATCTTTAGCACACGTTCTGCCCCATATAACATAATTTGTCCCTATGGTTTCTACCATACTAACTGCATACTGCTGGAGTGGCACTGCCTATGGTGGACTAAGCTAAACTCTTCCTGCCCTTACCTCTTTTATGCCACTAACCTCTGCCGCTTCTCTTACTACTACCGATGGTTTATAACTTTTCTTGGGGCCTCTTACTCTTAGAGAGGGGAAGTCTCGCACTAGGGACTATCTGCATCGTCTTCAAGTTTGCCTCTGTGACTCTATAAATCTTAACTAGGGCATTGAAGTCCCTAGTCCTCTGTGGTACCACCCTATCTCTGGTCTCAAGTAATAGCCCTTTCTCTAACTTATATGCCCTCCATCTCTCATCATTATATTTCTAAAGATATGAGGAATATTGAGAGAGCTCAATAAATTTCACCATATACTGATCTACAGACATCTCCTTAGTCTGTTTCAAGAGTACAAACTCAGACTCCTTCTAATCTCAAATGGAATTAGGGAAGTATCTCTCATAAAAGGCCTAGAGGAATGTCTCCTAGGTGATTGGGAGGTTCCCCGACTTCAGTATCAGTTGAGTGCCTCTCCACCAGTAGTCTTTTTCTTTTTCTAACTAAAACATGGCCATCATAGCCTTCTGCTTAAATGGCACTCTATCACCCTAAAGATCTTCTTTAACTGCATAATCTAAGCTTCTACTTTTTCTATATTCAACTCAGGTAAAAGGCCTAAACTTCCTGAACTAAGCTATGACTTGCCTTGTGGAAGGCTACTCTAGGTAGGAGGTGTCTGAACTAGTGGAGTCTGAGAGGTATATGGGTGCTAGCCTAAGGGGACTGCCTCTTAATCCTTTGGATAGTCTGAGTGCTATGACGAAGGAGGAGTAGGCCTCTCAATATCTCTTTGTGCAAGCCTCTATTGTAATTGCATTATCATAGCTTACTATTAATCTAGGCGAGCCATAATAGCTTGTAAGGCTCCAGCAGTTGGATCACTAAGCTCAACCCTAGCCTCTCTAAACTCTGCTCTAGCTTACTATTTAGGTAATGGAGAGGGAAGAGTAAAATTCTAAGAATCCTAATAGCTCTTAACCTTTTCAATCATAGATAATAGCCATGCTTTCAAGCTAAAGGATGTATATATGAACATTTTGCTACTAATAATCATTCATAAAATCATTTTCATATGCAAGAAACTTATACACATCATATGTTGGCCTTTAAGAACATTGGTTTAGCCTCACCCCCTTTCCTTAAGACTTTTGGACTTGTCTCACCCATTTTTAAAGGACTTTTGATTAAGCCTCACTCCTCTTGAGACTTTTGGCTTAGTTCACCTAATCTTAGGGACTTTTGGCTCATCCTCACCTTTGCTAAGGGACTTTTGGCTCCAGTAAATTTATTTAAGCCAATCATCATTCATAAAACACCTATTATGCACACAATGGTACCATGGCATGTAGCAAATCACTAGAAACATTTATCATGGTAAAATCATACATACATATATCCAAGGGCAAGAAAACAACTAAGCATGCATGAGAGAAAGGTTAGAGAGCTGCCTTGAATACAGACACACACACTTTTGCTTGATTTCTCTTCCCTTCCTTTCGTTACACCCTTCCAAATGGGTAGTGTAGGATTCTTTTGGCCTAGACACATCAATTAGGATCCAATTACACTCTTGAAATAAATTCTATCATCATACATACTCTAGGAAAACTTGGGTTCTTATTTGCTTCAATTATGGTTCCATAAGGCATCTAAGGACTTTGTTTTATTTCTTTAAAGGAAGATGCATATGGAAAGCTTCCTTAATGTCATATGAACTCATACCAACTCTTAGACAATTGGAAATATCACTAGCAAGCTTCACACAAACCATGGTTGATGACTCCTTAATTTTGGTAAAAGAAAGGTGTATTTTATGATGGATTAGGGAGTCAAATTGCCTATTTCTTAAGTTACCTTGTATAAATTTTTATCCAATCAAAGAAAATGAATAAAATATATCATTTGCAATATTTTTTTTAGTTTTGAGCTTTATTTGATTTTGATTTTTATCTCAAGAGAAAGGTAAAGATTTGCTAAAAAGGAATGAGAAAAGGAAGAGAAGCTGGAAGTTCAAAAGGCAAGCTGTTCAAGTCCACTCGCTATAGCAAGTATGCAGTTCACTGTAGCTAGGATGCCTGTTTGCTGTGGCGAGGAAGTCAGTTCACTATAGCAAAGTCGTGATTAATACAAAATCTAAGGAGCTTTTAGTTATAGCACAGGCAGTAGCGAGATCAATAAGGATCTAGAGACCCATAAGATCTCATTATAACGAGAGACATCCCTCGCCATAGTGAGATCGATTACTGAAATGCACAGCTTCGATTTAGGGACTAAAAACGCAATGGGCAGTTAGGGTTTGGGCATTTTGAGAGTAGAGGAGAGTTTTTGAGGAGAAAAATGCACCAAAAAGCTAGGGTTTGAAGAGAAAGAGCTTGGGTTAAAGATTAGAGGCTGAATTAACGCAATTTCAATGAGTTTTCTTATATTCTCTATCTTTTCTTTTATAATTCCTTGTCTATTCGAATTTCTGGTTTTGTTTGCAAAGTGTAGAGCCATGTGTGGCTAAATTTTTTAGATCTTAGGTTTACTTGAACCTATTGCCATGTAATGGAGATTTTGCAAAGTTAATTTGAGTTTATTAATGATCTAAATGCATAATCTATCTTTTGTGCTTCATTTAAGAGTTTGGTCGTCTCTTTTGTGGAATTAAGGGATTGAGGTTAGCTCTTAAAAAAGAGAAATATCAATGGACCAATTGATTAAGTAACTTAGGATTAGAATTAAGTTATTTTAGTTTTGTTCTTAGGTATAGAAGTATACTCAAGAGCCCTAAGTAGTGAAAAGGATTTAATACAATTAACCTAATTAATTGTGAGGGAGACTTGTAATCAACTAGGATAGAAGTCTAAGTGGTAGGGGTGGGCATGGGCCGGGACGGGCCGGGATTTGCTTTAACCCGAATCCCAGCTCGATTTCAACTTCGGGATGAAAAAATCATCCTTGGCCCGACCCAGCCTGAATCTGGCCCGATTAGGTTCAGTCCGGATCGAGCCAATCGGGCCACAGGCCAATTTCTTTTTTTTTTTAAGAAAATTTTTTTAATTTTAAAATTTTATATTTTTATATTTGCTTAATTATTTTGGGCATATAACTTTGTTTTTAATATATTTTTTTAAAATTTATGCAATAGACATGAAAAAATATGAATTCAATGGAGAAAATAGGAAAAAAATGCAAATATAGTAATAAAACTTAAAGAAATATATATTTTTTAATTTTATTTTTCTTACATGAATGTGAAATTATATTTAAGAGAGCTTTAACATAAACTTTGACCTCTCTAATTATTTATAATTTATAAAATATGTTTAAAAATTTTGGTTAAAATTATAAAAGACCCTAAAAAAAAGAATTCTTTTCAATTTAGTCCATATATTTTTATATATAAATATATATATATAGACCCTGGGTCGGGCCGGACCCAATAGTCCTAAAAGGTTATCCCAAAACCCATCCTGACCCGAAGTATTATCCTGACCCGACCTTGTTTCAATTTTCTTTAAAAAAAATTTCTCGACCCATCCTATCTCGATTCATAATCGGGCCAGGACAAGTTTGCCCACCCCTACTAAGTGGTTCGAGAGACACTTAAACTTACTTAATCTCCTTAACTTTTAGATTGTTAGTTAACCAATTAATTGAGCAACTCAATTCATTGCAATTAGGGGATAGAAACCTAGGATACTCCTTAGTGATTAATCTCATCAGAACGATCCTACGCTTAGTACTAGTTTAAATTCATTTTCTTTTAATTCCTTACATTGGTAGTTATTTGTCTTGACTTAAACAAAAGTGAATTTCCTTAGACCTAATTGAGTCTAATTCAATTCTCTGTGGGACGACCTTGATTCACTATATTACAAAAACAATCTGTACGCTCACGGAATCTATTGCAAAAGTAGTGCCTATTAAGTTTTCTATGCAACAAAATCCCTAGAAATTGTATCTTGAAATTCAAGGGTGCTTTCTTGGATTTCTTTGCATGATTTTATTTCCCATACTCTAACTCCTAAGTTTCACACTTGGTTTGGTTCAAAAACAACTCCCCCTTGGCTGTCCCATAGGTGGCTAAACCACACACATAGAAGCAAGGGAGAAGGGGCATGGAAAGCAATAGATTTACCTTGGTTTCTAACTTTTCTCAACAGCTTCTTTCTTTTCCTTAGCCTCCTCTTTCAAGGATTAACTTTAGGTGTTTTTTAGATTGATTCAATTATGAAATAAAATATCATGATATGTGTATTGTGTATCTAAGGAGAATTTACTTTGAAACCACTAATCCTTAGATACATCTATTCCATTTTGGACCTATTCCAAGTATATGGATTTGTGCCTCCTCTTTCAAGGACTAACTTTCTTCTTCTAAATCAAGGCCAAAATAGACCCATATCACTAACCAAAATTATGGAAAGTGTAATGTCCAGTTTTCATTAAACGACGGAAATGATCATGTTTTCAGAGCAAGTCCCCGAAATGAATTAGTTAAGGTCTCAAAAAATTTGAGTAACATTCTAGCCTCCTAAAAATGAGAATTCTGGCCTCAGACAGAAGAAAAAATGGAGATAGAATGAAGAAATAAATTTTGACGAAAAACTTACAAAACGTAATGACATTTTTGTAATTTTGGGTAATTTTTGAAATTCACACAGAAGGGCTTTTTAAACTAAAGTTTTGAGTTCTTTGGGATTCTCAGAGGCCCTAAAAACTATGGGAAGCCCTAGGACAGTTAAATCCCATCCGGTGGATGTTTTTCAACGTCGGTGTACCCAAACTTTGACGGGTCCATTTGGAGAGGATTTAGCTCCGATTTGAGTGATTCCAAAGTCATTTGTCTTAATTTGGAACCTAAATTTTATAATGAAAAAGATGATTCTCGAAAAGGAGCTAAAACGAAGGTGAAACAAAAATGCAAAGTATGAAGGGTAAAATTAAATTTTTGAAAAAGTTACTTTTCCCTACCTATATATATGTGGTGCCTCACACTTGCCCGCATTTAACTTTAGAAAATTTATCCCCAAACCAGAAGCAAAATCCTAAGGGAGAGTCGCCCAAGAGAGGAAGAAGAAGGAGGAAGAAATCCAAGCTTAAGGTATGCTTTCATAGTGTTTTTTCTTGCTTTTCTTCATCTCCACCACCTCTCTTTCATTCTCCTTTCTTTCCTTGGATTAAAATGATGTTTATAAATCTGATTGAAGGGGGATATTCAAGGGAAATTTCGGATTTGAAGAGAGGAGCTTGGAGAAATCAAGGTTTAAGCCAAACTAACCAAGGAAACAAGATAAAAATGCATCCTATGGTTGATATCTTCCATGGCCCTTCTTCTCCATTTCAACCCACATGTGTTCTGCCCTAAGGAGTCAGATTTTTAACCAAACCAAGGATGATTCTTAGGTATTTGATGGAGAGGAATAAGAATATGCAAAGAAAACTAAGAAATAGGCATTAGGATTCAAGATGCAAAATCTAGGGTTTTTAGTGCACCTTCCAAATTCTGAATTTATATGATAATTCCTAGAGCTAAGTAAGAGTTTAAATGAGTTCTTGAGGCACCTAAGATGCTCCCCACAAGCTTCTTCCTTCAAGAAAATCAAAAGAACTCCAAGAAGCCCAAAGGAAGCCTATGTCTCGGCCTAGGCTTGTTTGTATAGGTGGGGGGAGTTTTAAATTTTTCTAAGGCCATTCTTGAGTCATATTTGATGAATGAAGATGAAGGGAGTCCTTGAAAAAATTTTAGAATTCATAGAAAGTGATTTGGTGCCTTAGGTTTCATAATATGACCTAAAGAAGCAACATGGTGCTAGGCTTTTTGTTTTAATGGTTTGATGACTCCAAGAAGCTTAAAAGGAGTCAAGAATCATATTTGAAAAGAAAGAATAAGGCCTAAAAATCATTTGAGGGGTGTTGCTTCATTAGGTATCTTTATGGACCATAATGAGAGTTATAGAGCAATCTAGGGTTTAAGTAAATTGTGTAGCCTTAGAATATGTTTCATGAACCTAATTGGCTCCCGTAAATTGTATTTAGGCCAAGAAAAACCATCTCCATCAAATTGTGGGTGTGTGGCTGAAAGAGGAGGCTTGGAAACTAAGGAAAAAGTGTATGTTTGCATACAAGGTAGCTCTCTCCACCTTCTCTCATGCATGGATGTTTGTTTAGCTTATTTTAGAATTTGTGTATGTGTATTTTCAAGCTATGAAAAGTATGCTAGCATGCCTTTACATGTCATGATCCTTGATGCCATGTTATGTTTTAAATGAATCTATGATGTTTGTATGAGTTTGTTTGAGTGTAGAAATGCCAAGAACTCTTCCTTTTAGTGAAGATGAGCCAAGAACCCTTAAACTTGGTTGAGACAAAGCAAAGAGTCTCCCAAAAGCAAAGTGGGCTCCCAAGAGTATGGTTGAGTCCAAAGCTCTTAAAGAATGGGTGAGGCAAGTCCAAAATCTACGAGGAGAAGTGTGAGGCCAATCCAAACACTTTGGGAACTCTTGAATGTCTTGTATGATTGATTCACATACCAAGGTTGCTTTTAAAATATCCATGACTTCCATTTTTCCATACATGCATTTGAAAAGCTTGCTTCGCACATTTTTGTATAATTGAATAGGAGATGAGCTATTGGGATTCTTTGAATCTCATCCCCTCCTCTCCAATGATCTAACATGCTAGGTAAACTAAGCAATTACGGTGAAGGGAGCTAACAACGATGAGGAAGAGAGATTAACAACCTTGTATCTTGTTTTGTTTATTTTGGAACCATAATGATGGTTCATCATGAACATGAGGTTGTATATGCACTATAAACATTGAGACATGTGTAAATACATTATTATGTAATGTTTAGATTTATTATTATGATATATGACCATTAGCCCATGTTTTGAGTATGTAAGGCTATAGAATGAGAATTTAAAGTTTGATGAATATGTGTATAAGTGAGAGTTGAATGGCCAAAATGAGATGTATGAGATTTGAGACCATTTGGGCAGCTCACATAAGTCTTAAATATACTTTTAGACTTGCTCAAAAGGTGCCAACACTAAGGGAAGACCATTTGACAAGTTTGGTACCTCATATAGAGCTAAATTTAACCATTATGGAACCCTATGTCACTTTTTGGCCAAATGAATTAGTCTTGATCTGAAATTTGACATACAATTAAGTCTTATTAAGATATTTTTCGGAAGCTAAAGATCATAATTTTTTGAGGTCTACATAATATTTGATAATTTTTTGAAATTGGAAAATTTTATGGATTTGGTCTGCTGCACTATTCATTGGTCCGAAATTGTTTTCTGTCATCTGAGATTCAAATGATGTCCAATTGTCATGAAATTTTATACAGAGAAACTAGGAAATCACAATGACTTGTGCCAACTAGAAGAACCTCATTTGGAGGTCTAGAGAGGAAGATATGAATTTTTGAAGTTTTTACCCAATATCAGTAAATTTACCTGACCAGAGGTACTATTCCATCGAATTCTGGGGTCTGATCTTGATGAACTGATTTGGAGATATTTTTCTCTCTAGTTAACATCCACAAATTTCTAGATTGGTATCATTTGCATGGATTTGATTTTTTTGAAATTAATTGAAAATTTTCAAAGTTTTCTACAGAATTCTGTGACAATTTCAGAATTTAGTCTGACCTTCAAACCATTTTGGATGTCAAACGTCCTGGGTGATGAATGTTATGACTAGGGTTTATTTTTAGTGTGAATTAGACATACTAAAATTTCCATAATGACCAAGATTGCATGATTTTGATTTTTCTAGATTTAGTTATGATTTTTCAAAGTTTGCCCAGAAATGAGACTAATTCTGGCCGAGAATGAACACTCACTTTCCATGTCTCTTTTCGGTTTCTATGAGTTGTAGGCATGTTTTTGTGATAAAAATGAGTGGCAATAATGTAATTAAATATGAGGGGGCATAGTATGAGCTCACTTGATCCATGTGACACCAAATAGATTTTTAGATACGACGAAATACAAATAAAAGTCCAAATTTTCATGCTTCCTCTATGGGAATTATATATATGTTTCACGATAATTATACCATACAAAGGAATAAGATGAGTTAGAATTGTGGTATTACAGAAAGAGAGAGCAAAGAGAGGAGAACAAAATTTCTAAAAGGAAAGCCATGAGAAACCTTAGAATTCATACCTTTTCCTTAGTTCCTTCCTCCTCCTTTTCCCCTTCTCTTGAGCGTCTCTCTCTTAGGTAGAAGTTCCCTCTGTTTTGGGCAGAATAAGTGTAACAACCCAGAAAAAGAAAAGAAAAGAAAAGAGAAAAGAAATGAGAAGAGGAAAGGAAAAGAGAAGCTAGAAAATTTTCGAAGAGCTGAGAATTTTCTAAGTCTTCTCGCCATAGCGAGATATGGAATCGCCATAGCGAGAATGCCTCTTCGCCGTAGCGAATATGTTCCTAGCTATAGCGAGTGCGGCATTCCATATAGAGACCAGTGAGTTGCTCGCCGTAGCGAAATTGTTCCTAGCTATAGCGAGTATGGCATTCCATATAGAGACCAGGGAGTTGCTCGCCATAGCGGCGCTATAGCGAAGGCAGAGGTCTGGAACAAACACGATCTCGCCGTAGCGACGCCATAGCGAAGGCAGAGGTCTGGAATAGACACGAGCTCGCCGTAGCGAGGTCACTAACTCACTATAGCGAGAGCGGTCCAGAAAAGCGAGAAAAAGAGAATTCGACTTTTTAAAAGCTTCCAAATCTCTTCTTTCTTCTTCTAACCGACTCTAACTCGTCTTAGGAGAGAGAAAAGGGCGGAGGAGAGAGTGAGAAGCTGAAGAGAAGAGGAAAGCACAAGAAAGGTATGAATTTTCATAGCTTCCTCTTAGTAAGTTGCCCTTCTCCCCTTTTCCCCTCTTTCCTACGGTTTCAATGGTCGAAAATGGCTAGGTCTTGAGTCTGGTTCAGAGGAGAGAGAGTGGGAAACCATTCTTGAGAGAGATTAGAAGAAGATAGTCTTCTCTTTCTTGCTTTTCCCCTTTCTTAAGAGTTGAGAAAAGAGAGGGATAGCTCATGGGCCTTAGAGTGAGGAAAGACCTAGAGTGAGAAGCTCAGTAGAGCTGCTTAGAAGTGATCCCTAGCTTAAGAAATGAGTAGTAAAGGATTAATTCTATGCTTTTGTGTGGTTAGGCTCAAGAGGAACTCTCCCATCTAGAAGTTGTTGTGAAAACCAACAAGGGAGGAGTCAAGTGTCAGAGCAAGTAGTAGATAGTCGACAAAGGTAGTTCTCTCCACTTTCTCTCATGCATAATTGTGTGTTTACATTGTCTTGCTTGTGTGTATGAATGAGATGAGCTATGAGAAGTGTGTTAGCATGATTATGTGATATGATTGAGATGATGTTTTAAATGCTTGATTGGTTTGCTTGAGGAAATGGAAAAGCCAATAACCCTGAAGCCAAGGTGAGGGTGAGCCGAAGCCCTAAGTTGGTTGAGCCATGTCTCCCAAAAGTGAGGTTGACTCCCAAAGAGTAAGGGTGAGTCTAAATACCTCTAAAGTATGGGAAGGCAAATCCAAAAGCCATAAGGGAAGGGGTGAGGCCGATCCAAGTACTCAGCGAGCTCATGAATGTTATCCATGGCCATTTCATATGTTTTAAATGTTTTTCATCATGTTTTATATGCTAACATGCCATACATGCATAATGAGACTTGTTGCATGCAATATATGTATGTTTGAATGAGAGTTGAACTACTGAGATTCTCCGAATCTCACCCCCCTCTCCACCATCCAACCATGCCAGGTGGCCCAAGTGAGATAAGAGATGGGAGCAACCACCAACAAGCATGAGGCTAGGGATAGAGATGAAGAAAAGTGTATAGTTTTGTACTACATTGTATATGTAACTTGTACATGAGATGTAAATGATGTATATGATGTAGCATGTACAAATATTGTAAGACAATGTATGTATTAATGATGAATGTATGAGAATGAGCTTTATGATGAATGAAATAGCATGGTTGAATGAGGAAGAGCCAATGGTAGCTTAGTATAGATGGGTGCATAAGTGGGCATGGGGTAGTGAGTTTCCCCAATCTGAGTTATTAGACACTTGAGGCATGATTGATAGTTCCGATAGAAGCTTTCTCATGTGCTCAAAGAGTCATAGAAGTAGAAAATTTAAGATTGGACCCCATTAGCCACACTTTTGGCCAAGAAAAGGCCATTTTGCACATGATGTCATAGAATAGCCATATGACCTCTTCTAGCCATGAGATTTGACATGGAACTAGAGTATGTTTAGAGCTTTTTGGGAAGCTAGAGTTCATGTCATTTAGAGGTCTATAGCATTTTCTATGAGCATCCAAAGTTGACATCAGAAATTCGGATTTTTGAAATTCACTGTTCATTTGGTCAGATTTGAAATCATGTCATCCGAGGGGCAAACGTAGTCCAATGGCTACAAAATTTTATACACAGAAACTAGAGGGTAACAGTGACTTGTAGGAACTGGAAGCACCTCATTTAGATGTCCAGAGAGGAAGTTATGCAATTTCGAAGTTCCTGCCCAGAATCAGACCCCCAACCAGACCCGAGGTACTGTTTCATCGGTTTCTGGGGAATTGGCTTGGTGGACTGATCTGGAGATATTTTTCTCCTCTAGCTAACATCCACATCTTTCCATAGAGATAGAGTTTATGAGCATTGGATTTTTTTGGAATTAGTTAGACATTTTCAAAGTCCATATCAGTAAACTGTGACAGCAAAGAAGCCCCCTCTGACCAGTGAACTATTTCGATGTCAAACGCAGAGTATGTGAGAGATTGAGACTTCTACTTATTTTTAGCATGAAGTAGACGTCTCAACCTTTCTAGAATGACCCAGATCATCCAGATACGATTTTTCTGCATTTAGTTATGAATTTCCAAAGTTAGCCCAGAAAAGAGGTAAAATCTGCCACTAGCGAAAATGCATGTCTCCAATCCCTTTTTGCTTTCCATGAGTTCTAAGCATATAGTAGGGATTGAAATAAGTCTCAATAGAGTACTTGAGCATGAGGAACCATAGAGAGAGCTCAACCGGTCCATGTTACTTCTAAGTGGATCTCTACCCACACATAGTGCCATAGAAAAAGCAAGCATAAGGTAGAGAGTTTATCTCCCTTGTGAGTTCCGCATATGTATATGAGTAAGAAGGGCACGCTGGGTATGAGCTAGAGGTTAAGGTGTCACAATAAGTAATTTAGAAGAAGATCCAAATGGAATGCCTCTTATGTGGAGGAAATAAGAAGAGAATGTGTTCATTAAAATATCGTTTACGTCCCTTCTCTTGGCTTATTCATTTTAGGCTTCTTTTATCTCCTTTTTTAGAACCTTCTTTTTAATCATAAAATATAGGTCATCAATTTTATAAAATAGCTTTAAAATCACTCAATTTGGATCTAAAACCTTTCTAAATAAAAAAGTTAAAGTTCAGGTCAACCAAAGGTAGAAGACATACACTGAAGGGGGTTTAAACCATTCCAGGATTCTTATGGTTTTTACGACCTCTATGAACCCCAGGCAACTCAAATTTTTCATTTAAAATCTCTCCTTAGCGTTTACCTAACCAAGTTTCACTATAGCCAGAGATAGCTCTTACTATTACTAGAGCTTTATAGTTGTTCTCGCCACAGTTATTGCTATTACGAGGAATTCCTTGAATTTTGTATGGGCCAGGAACTCATTATAGCGAACAAGCATCCTCGCTATGGCAAACAAGTGTTCTAGCTATAGTGAAGAGACTTAAAAAAATTTTGAAATCTTGAGTTCTCATTTCTATGAAAACTTGGATTTTATAATAGTCATCCACTAGCTTCCCTTTTTCCTTAGCTAAAGAATCTTCACTTGACATTGTTAGCCCATAACAAGGTGAGATGAGAATCTCAGTAGCCAAAGGAAATTCCTTCTATATGTACAATATAATCAATATAAATGCATTTCATTCAAATAAATACCAAGCATATCATATAAATTAGCAAATGAACAAGTTTGACTACTATCTCATGCTAGTAATCACATACAATATATTAATAACCAAAAATAAAGGGCTTACGATACCAACACCCCATTGAGCATGATTATAACTCGATGCATTTTACAATCACAACCTAGTGTAAGATCACCACACAATGTACAGGTGGAAGCATAATCATAGTTCCACCAAGGACACGATCATAGTCCAACAACAACAAGTAGCCAAACTAATCATTTACCGTAGAAAACATATGTGTAGCAATTATAAGATTAATATGAACATATACATAGAATTAAAACTCCTGGTTACCTCACTCAATAGCCTAATTCCTTAAGAGCTCTCAAGCAGTGTTAAACACTCTAAGGATCCTAAACCAACTAAAATCCAAACTTTAATCATTATTCCCTATAAGAATTAGACACCTATTCATTATAATCATTAAGAACTACTTAGAAAATACTTATCCAAGCCTCCAATAAGTTCAATATGCAAATTTGAGTCCTCTAAACCCAGAAACTATAATGGTTCACACCAATGTCTTGCAATTTTGTATATTGATAGAACCTAACACAAAAATCAGTCATAGGCCCAAGTTCCAGCGTATTCACACTTCAAAATAGAGGAAAATACTTACGTAATAGTTTCTTTAGCCTTAAGCTCTAAAACTCATGCAAGAAAACACCAAAACACCCATTTTTAGATTTTAGGTTTAAATGAAAATCTACTAAATGAAGAATTAATCAAACTAAAATGAAATAGAAGATGAAAGGATCAACTTTTGTATAAATTACCTTAGCTAAATTTTCCTCTAAGTGTGTAAATCAAAACCAAAATAATGAAGAAACCCAAGCCTCTTGTGCAGTCCAAATGTTTTAGCACCATATAATAAGTAGTTAACTCATATTTAGGGTTTTAAGGAAGATTGGCTGACTTAGGGGCATATTTATCCAAGTGGGTTTTATCCCTAATAGCTAGGCCTTAGTCAAATAGGCCTAATTGAGTTAGATCTTCGATAAAACTTAAATTGAATTTTTATAATTTATTCTTGGCATAAGTAAATTAATAATGGAGCTCAAAATTTAATTTTACTTCCACTAATTAATTTTCCCTTAATTAAATTTGCATCTACCATTAAATTTATTTTTCTTGCCAAAATTGCCAAATTATTATTATTTGTGTAAGAAGGTCTAAAATAATTATTTTCCTTAAAAATTTCTATTTTTCATAATTTTTCCTAAAATTTTCATAATAATTCCTTATTTCCCCAAATTAAATCCTTAATGCTCTATAGTTCCTTTTAATTAATTTTCAAATGTTACAATGGGCCATTGAAGAATTCCAATCAAAGAATGCACAAATTGAAAAAGAAAAGAAAATAAAAGAGCCTCCACATCTAAGTATGGTTCATCTTAACATACAAGAAGTTCTTTTTCAATGTTTGAGCATGTAAAAAGATTGGTAATTCATTTTATTTTTTAAATTCTTATTTATTATTTTAAATATATGTTTAACTAGTAAAATTTAATTTTAAAGGCATGAGAATTAAGAAGAGACCCAACATATTTTGAAGTCTTTTTTAAGACTCATAAATCATTTGATGTGTGGGTAGATACAAAATCTAAAATATATACATGTCGGTATCTTTTTTATATTTAATGTTTATATATTATTATAATTTTATGATTCTAAGTTCTTTTATTCACTTCCAAAATAAGTATCAAGAAAGAAAAAAAATGCAGCAAAACATAGTGGAAAAAAATATATCAATATTGGACTTTTGGATGAAGGCTTCAGAAAGTGGGGAAAAAGGCTTCATATATGGATGAGGGAATACATCCCATAATATATTTTGAAATCCAATATTTGGATACTACCACTATTAAGCCCTAACATATAATCACTTTGAATATATAAAAAAAATGAAAAGCAAAAAAATTTATCTTTTACATCACAAACTCATAATGCTAAATTTGAAGAATAAAGAAGACAAATTGAATCACTTACATAAAAATTAAATTTTTTCAAATAACACTAAAGTCGAGATGAAGTTAGTCCAAGCTCTGTATATAGGCAAGACGTGTCTTATATTAATAGAAACAATGAGAAGGAGGAGGAACAAGAGGAAGAGTGACAAAGATGAAGATTGATTGTCAATTTTATTTTTATGTAATTTACTTTTTGTTATTTTATTTGGAGGAATATTATTTGACATTGAATTTTTTTATATATTTAATATTTATTACTTTATAAATTTATATATTGGGATACTAAAGACAAAAATTTTTAAATGCTTGCAACTACAAAAAATTGAAATTGGTGCAAAAAATGAAAAAATAAAAGTTGCGACAAGGAAAAAGGAGCAAAATGAAAATGAAATAAAATTCATTTTACCTGTCAAATCACCGAATTTTTTTCCATCCTTTTTGTATAAATTCATTTTCTCTTATTTTATCTCATTTGGCCATCTCTTTTTCTTCTCTTTTCTCTCATTTCATTTGTTACCTGTTTTATATTGGTTCAAACATCCTCATCATTTTTCTCTTCACTTCAAATTTCCTTCTTCATTCTCTTCTTTCTTATTTCATATTTGATTATTTCTCTTAGATTATTTCATGTTTTCTTGTTACTAATTCTTTTATTTGATTTTTAACACTATGTTAGAATCTATAGATTGGAATTAGTTTTGATTATTATTATATTTCATTTTCATTTTTCACATTTGCTAATATATTTTGTTTGTAATATGAATAAATCTTGTTATTTTTCACATTTGCTAATATAGTAGTTCCAGGAGGCGTTTCCGCCGCGACGCCACATAGGTTGGCCACAGCGAAGGTCCAACTCGCCACGGCGAGATTTGTGAAATTTGCCCAGTGATTCCAGAGAGCAATTTGGCCGCGAAGGGGAAGGGGTGGGCTGCGGCGCAAGTCCCCAAACTCCTACTTTGAGCCTAGAAACCCCAATTTCTTCAATGGTAATGGCAAGAAATGATATAGGAACACTTGTGAGAGATTATTGGGTATTAAAACTGATGGACAGATGAATCATAAACCCCTTATGGTAGTAGGAGTTCTTTTATGCAAATTTTGTTTTGTTTGTGGTGATGTAATGATGACCCTAACATCAAGGTTCAAATTTCTCCATATTTTCACAATGTAATGAATTGTAACAACTCCAAACCTTGATAATTAATGATTAATCATATATTTAACCATAGTTACAATGATAGGAAGGTAGGGTTGTCACATAAAATATGCATACTTGATTATTTTTAGTACTTGTTTTCAATTATACTTTATCATCTAATAGCAATTCTATCAAATATAAGGGTGTTTATCCAAAATTGTCATTTGCTTTTTAATTTTTCAATGATAAATGGCATTTTAATATAATTTAAAAACTCTAAAAATTTAATATTAAATACTATTAATTTTTAATCATAGATAGTTTTTGTTATTCAATTAAAAAATAACTTCTCAAACATATTAAAAAATATTAATTAATAATCAAATATTTAAAATTTATTAATATTTATTTTGTCACATTATAATTTTAATATATAAAATTTTAAAAAATATATATTTAATTATTACTAGTTCAACTATGGTTAGATTAATGAATTATGACTTAGTGCCTTTACTAGTTTAATGATCAATTCAATTTTAAAAATATTATAATTTTTTATTGTGACTAAGGTTAAATAGGTCTTTTCTCTTGCCTTTTTTTCTTTCAATAATATCTTCTAAGAACAAATTTAAAAGAGTAGAAAAATAAAAAAAAATTTTAAGATTAGAAAACAAGTTTAAAACTTTTGCCCCCACCTTTCAAATATGCAGTTGGATCCTCTATAGTAGAAGATCCTATTGCACATGGGTGTAGAAGTGATTTTTTTTGTTGTATTTTTATCATTTTTTTATTTTTAAAATTTAATGCAAAAGATAAAAATTTTAATTATGAAAAAAATTATATTTTAAAAAGTTTAACTGTGTAATACAATTAACATTTGAAAATATAATTTTTTATAATTAAAAATTTATCCTTATTAAAGTAGGCGCTAGGCCAAACATCTAGTAGGGTTGATATCTAACCCAATTAAGATATTGGACTTGTTTTTATGCTCATAGCCTGACCTAGCCCAAATAAGCCCAGTTTTATATTGGGTTAGGACGGGTCGAGTCACTTTTTTTTTTTTTATAAACTGATACTTATAATATAAAAATATCTTTTACAAATTCATAGGCATATATTTCAAAACAATAAACTTTTAGAACTCTCATATTTTTATCAGTAATAAAAAAATAGTTTCATAATTAGCCATAGATAAATATGTATATTTTCATTATTTAATAAAAAGAAATGTCAGTAAGCATGCACATTAATGATGAAAACAATTAAGAAGTAAGAAAAGTTTTAATAAATAATAAAAGTTGCATAATACAAAGAGAATTAGGTAAAATAAGAATAATATATATACATATATAAGATGGTAAGATATTGATAACTAAAAAATAATAATTATTAGGGTAGGTTAAGCATAACAAGTCTTTACTAATAGTCCATATAATTTTGTTTAAAATTTTGCTCATTTATATTTTTAACCCAACCTAATCCAATCCGATTAGGTCGGGTTAGGATAGACCTCTATGATCTAATAGACCAATAAATGCTTATAATTTTTATAATTATAATTATTATTTTTTATATTGACCTTTAAAAATAAAAAATAAAAAACAAAAAGTCATAAAAAGGAACTGCTCCACCCCCTGCAATAGGAAACCTACTGCAGGAATCCGGGTTCGTTCTGACGCACGGGCTTGCGTCATTTTTTTGGTTTGTTTTTTCGAAAACACGTTCGTTTCCTTCTGTTTTCATAAATTTCCAACAACTGAGACACGTCGAGCCCATTGATGCTCGACTTTCTTATAAAGTAGACTTCGTTTATTTAAGGTTCCACTAAGTTATTCAATTCTGACTTTAACATGTTTTAAATATTTTTAATTTAATCTATCAAATTTTAATATATCAAATTAATTTATCCAAAAAACTCTGATCTTCCAAGATAGCTAAACTGAATTTAAAGCCATTTATTCGTCAAATTTATAAATTTGTTAGCTTACAATTTTAAAAAAACTTATATACAATAGTTTATATTTTCATTATCATATTTCTTAATTAAAATATAATAAATTTATGATTTTTAAATAATATCATAATAAGTATATAATTTTTGTAAATAACAATATAATTTTTTAATTAAACTATACATATATCATATTTTAATTAAAAAATCTAATAACAAAAATATAATCCAGCAAAGTCTGATCCACAATTTTGTACGGAGAAATTGTCTGGGGTGTATTGCTGTCTTTAGTTAGGTTGTATTAGCTTCCCTAGGGATATAAAAGAAAAGTTCGAAAATTTAATATTTTCAAAAGATATACGAATCAATTTAAGAATTAACATTAAATAACTAAATGTATATTTTGAACTATTTTTACGTCACTTTTCCATTTAATCCCTATTCTTTTTATCAAAAATCAATTTGACTTACAGTGTGCCATTAAAAATATCTATAATAATATAGATTTGGAGCCATCTAGTATCTTTGGATTCGCAAACTATATATTAATTGAGATAAATTAATAAAATTAAATACCACATCGATTAATTAAAAATAACAGTGACTGAAAAAAGAGTAAAATGTTATTTGATTAATTTTCCACTCTTTCCAAATATAAAATAAAAGATATAATCTAAATTTTTTCTAAAAAAAATTATTTAAAATTATATTAAAAGTTTTGGTTAATGTATACTCTACTGTATATTTTAATATTATTACAGTTTTCTTACATATACCACTAAGCACAAGCCATCCATAGAAATTATCCATCGTTGAGAAGCGTGTAGTCTCTTCGTCTCAAAATCGCAATTAAGTCTCCAATCTTCCATGGAGAGCAAGAACCCCTGCATCGCCATGGTTCCCTGTCCAGGCTTCAGCAATCTCATCCCACTCATTGAGCTTGCGAAACAACTCGTCGTTCACCACCCTCACTTCCATGTCACCTTCTTCATCCCAGCGCTTGGCCCTCCCTCCCCAACTACGCTTTCCATCCTTCAATCTCTTCCAC
This sequence comes from Erythrophleum ivorense, assembly GCA_026724425.1. NCBI lineage: Eukaryota > Viridiplantae > Streptophyta > Magnoliopsida > Fabales > Fabaceae > Erythrophleum > Erythrophleum ivorense. Next base: position 672,360 of record JAIUCV010000397.1, read on the forward strand.
CACACATAGACTTCACCATTCTTCCACAAGTCAACATCGACGACCTCAACGCTCACCACCCAATAACACGAATGCACCTCACTCTGACACTCTCTCTTCCATCACTAAGTCATGCTTTGAGCTCATTAAGTTCTCGAACTCACCTTGTTGCTATGGTTGCTACTTTATTCTCAGATGATGCATTGGAAATTGCAAAGCAATTCAACCTCAAGTCATACGTTTACTATACTTCAGCAGCTACTGCACTGTCTTTCTGCCTCTATTTTCCCAAGCTTGACGAGGATCACGAGATGGTTTCTACTGGGTTCGGAGAGTTATCAAAACCTTTGAAACTTCCTGGTTACGAAGCTTTTTTCTTTTAAATAAATGAAGTCAATTAAATTTATGGCAAATTTTACTGTAATTTAGTCATGTGAACTTTAAAGAAGGCTAGGGTAATTCTCCTTAAATTTTAGCAAATAAAAATAATTAAAATTAATAAATGAAGTTATAATGAATATTAAAGAGTTGAGACTTAACCTCTGAAACTTACCGCAGGTTGCGTAACTTTTCATGGCAAGGATCTCCCAGAACAAGTTCAAGAAAGATCGAGTGAAGCCTACAAAACATTCCTTCACATTTGCAAACGACTCCGTTTTGCAGATGGCATCATAGTGAACAGCTTCCTAGATCTCGAGCCGGAGGCAATTCTGGCTCTGCAAGGGACTAATCATAATCATCCTCCGGTTTATCTGGTGGGACCCATTATACAAACCGAGTCAAGTACTATAAACAGGTCGGACTCGGATTGTCTTAGGTGGTTGGACAATCAGCCACGGAACTCTGTTCTGTACGTCTCTTTTGGGAGTGGTGGAACACTGTCACTTGACCAGCTTAGCGAGCTAGCCTTAGGGTTAGAGATGAGTAGCCACAAGTTCTTGTGGGCCGTGAGAGCTCCGAGTGGATCTGCTAGTTCAGCTTATCTAAGTGCACAAAAGGAGGACCCACTTGACTATCTGCCAAACGGGTTCATCACCAGAACCAAAGGTCAAGGTCTTGTGGTTCCATCATGGGCCCCACAAATCGAAGTCCTGAGACACGAGTCCACCGGTGGGTTCCTGACTCACTGTGGTTGGAACTCCACGCTCGAGAGTGTCATCTATGGCAAGCCAATGATTGCGTGGCCACTGTTTGCGGAGCAGAGAATGAACGCCGTGATGCTAACCGAGGAGTTGAAGGTTGCAATGAGGCCGAAAGTGACAGAGAATGATAATGGAATTGTAGAGAGAGAAGAAGTTGCTAGAGTAGTGAAGAGTCTAATGGAAAGTGATGAAGGCAGAAAAATTAGCAGAAGAATTCAAGTGTTAAAGGATGCTGCTGCTAAAGCGTCTAGTGAACATGGTTCCTCTACGAGAACGCTCTCTAGTTTAGCACTTGAATGGAGGAACTTGAGTGGCAAGTAGAAAAATATTAATCATATGTACTTTAGAGTTCTTGCTTACTGCCGTAATTTTCTTTCTTTTTTTTTTGTTTAATTGAACAATAAATTTCCTAATTAAGTGTCACATTATATTTTTATCATACAATGCTCTTAATTTATTTCCAAAATTAAATCTGCGCGAACAAAATGAAATTATAACTAATAATGGCTCTGTGGTTCATGTTTCCACCTAACCCTTACTCCGTATTGATATTTGTTGAAGACCAAGGTAACTTCCCTGTTCCACCTTGGACGTCTGGCTTTTAGGACCAACAGATTTAAAACTTTTTAAATATGCAAAAGGCTTGAAGATATTATTCTTGGGTTTAGATTTAAAGATTTGTTGGCATTTACTTTGTAATACCATTGTTAACCTTGACTTTTGTGTCACATCTTAAATGTTAATACATATTGGAATAGAAGTTTAGTTTTTCAAGGAGAAGTCTTTAATCTTATCCATAAGTTTTAAGCAGGCAATTAAAAGAGACGAGAAAGATTTCTTTGATTTCTGTTCCTTCCTTTAGCTTTCAAGTTATTAGCATTTTTTAGCGATTATGACGTCTTCATTGAGTCATTCCCATAGATTTGTATCTCTTTAAGCTTTAGAACATTTTTTTTTTTTTAAGTTTAAAATATCTATGAAATACAAAATAGCTTTCAAAATGTGCTAACAGAATGTGGTAGTGTATGGCATGTAGAAATAATAAAAATTTATTTTATTATTAAAAAATACCATTTTTATAACATAACAAAAATGGTTGCTTATTCCTTAAGACTACGGTTTACAAGTTACAACACTTCAAAATTGTTGTCTAATAGCAAGAAAAACGTATATAAGTACAAAAAATAAAACCTTTGCCTTCTCCTTTAGGCTATGATTATGACATGCGGGCAACAAGACAAAACCATTATATAAGCTATTGAGTAATAGTTGCCTATTTCGTGCATCTAGGCTACAGTTTTCTTATCTGTGGCCATAAGATGCAAAAGACCGTTGTCTATTGTTATAGGCAGCGTTTTGGGCATGTTTGGAAACGGTTTTGATGCTGTTGCCGAAGGTCTAAAACGTTGTAATACAGGAAGAAAATACATATGTATCAGCTTTGTGTTGAGCAAAAGTAGAGAAGCAACCTTTTTCTTGGTCAGTAAATTATATTTATTAGTCTAAGTGTTCATTAGCCATTGCAACTGCTTATTTGTTTTATATATTTCATGTATAGAATTTAAAGATCATGTAAGAAGACAATTAAGATCACTGGGTGGCAAATACGGGGACCTAATTATTTAATACTATTACCTATATTCAAATGCTGCAATTTTTTTTAACTGTTGCTGTTGATTAGGTTCAGAGGGTTGATATTTGAATTAATTTCCATATTTATCTAGTGCTAGTATATAATCACACATATATATATATATATAACGTTTTTCGAACTTTAATTTTCTGTTATTTTTGAAAATGACAGAAAATATTATGATTTTCATATATCGTTAACAAAAAACAAAAATCACTTTTCTAGTTTCCTCAATGTTAATTTATTAAATTTATATTTATGGTTGATGTGATGTGCTTGCTAGCTTTTCCAAAAGGAAATTGGGTAATAATATGCTTCTACAATGCAGTTGTGTTGGGCTAAATACTAAAATAAATTGGACAAACGGACGACACGTTTTAGTTATCTAATCTGAAAAGAAAAAAAGGAAAGGCAATTAAGAAACCATTTATGTGGACTTCTAATAAAGGGCATATCTTATGAGTTTTGTTAGCTATTAATGGATAGAGTACATTATACATATCTTTTATTAATTTTTGTTGAAATTACATATATATATTAAATATACACAAATATATTTTGAAATAAAAAGTTACTGTAAACATTAGTTTAATTTTAAATTTTTTAACCAAAAAACTCTAAATTTATTTTTTAGTTAAAAAATATATTTAGGTTAATGGAGATTGTCATAGTCAAAAAAATTTAAAATTAAACTAAAATATAGAATAGCTTTTTTTAAAGAAGATTTGTATACATTTTAAAAATAAAAAAGAAATATGTATAATTTTAATAAAATTTTAAAAAAATTGTGTAACTTACTCTGGATTAATTTCAAATGGTAAAAAATAAAAATTGAATAAACCTTTGATTAAACAACTTAAAAATTGAGCAATTTAAGGACAAAAACGAGTGTTGACTTTTGAGCTTAGCTTTGGGCTTATTTGATATTTGCCATTTGCCATTGGATAGTGGCAATGTGACTGCAACCACTCAAGTATAACACTAGGCAATAGTTTTATGATATAATGGAGGAGGTACTTTACATAGTAAAAACACATGACACTTAAACTGTAGTTCTACTTACCATCCTTTTTTTTTTCTCTCAATTTTTCTTTCATACATGCCATAATTTTTGTTTTAGGGCCCAATTCTTGATCCATATTATTAATATTCTTTTATGTTTGGTTTCGGATTAGGATAAGAAATGTAAGGGAAGTCTGAAACAGCTTGAATAAACTATATAAATTATATTACAAGAGCTAAATTAATTTTTGCCTTTCATAAATTGTTTATTTTTAAATCATAATTTAATAAAGGATTAGAATTAAATATAATTCTTTATATTTTTGGTATTAGGTTATTCAATTAAAATATAACAAGCGTATGACACTTAAGCCCCAAACTGGGTTTTTTAAGGACCAAGGTCTTTAACAAGAGTAACTATCCCAACTCTAAGATCAATGCTCATAAGCATTGGAAACACCATCCTTGGTAATGTTTTGATAATGTTCTTATGAGAAATTAATGTTGTTTTTGTTTCTTAAAGCTTACTCTTTAAATTGAAATCAATCCACCAAATCAAACTTGGGAATATTAAAATTGTTTCCATTTTCCAAAGCACGCCCTAAAATAGTTAATGCATAAGACAATAGTTAATATAACAACAATTCCAAATTTTGAACTAAAATGAAATCATGTATTTTGGACCACACATCCCCGTATTGAACATCATTATTGTCCATAATAACTATACCTTTCATGCATTCTCCTATGAACTTATAATGATTATAGGAGCATGTGATGTAGGTACAATTTTAGTAGATAAGAATGCCATTTAAGATTTATAATGTGTAGCCTAAACAACTCATTCCTATTTTAACTTAAAACTTTAAAATAATTTTTAGAGCATGGTTGTTGTCCCATGCAATGAGTATTTCAATGATCTACTTCAAGAAGCAAAAATGATTTAACTATTCCTAACTTTGATTTGGTGGAATGATTTTATTTTCAATGATTAACTTAAGGAAGCAAAAATGGCATTGCCTACTTCAAAGCACATCCTTGAAATATTATTGAAAATATGGTGAAATTCTAATGATGATATGAGCATCCATCTTAGACACAAGACATTTACTTTTTGGGAAAACTAGGGTCTCTAAGAAACCAAGGGTGTGTAACATTCGGTTCTCTAAAAACAAGAGAAAATGAGAAAAAATGTGAAAAACGTAACATATAATTTCTCCGTCAACAAATGAAATTCACAGGATACAAAAGGAAGTCCCCTGAGATGATGTACTTAAGGTCCTAAAAAATTTGGGAAGCATTCTAGACTCCTAAAAATGAAAATCCCAGGATCAGACAGAGAGAAAAATGAAACTAGAATGAAGAAACAATTTCTTACGGAAAACTTATGAAACGTAATGGCATTTTCATAATTTTGAGCAAATTTTAGAATTCACATAGGAGGGCTTTTCAAATAAAAAATTTGAGTTTCTTAGGATTCTCAAAGGCCTTGAAAACCATGGAAAGGCTCAGGACCACTAAAGCCCTTCTGGTGGACGTTTTTTAATGTCAATGTGCCCGAACTTTAACAGATTCATTCGGGAAGGTTTTAGCTCCGATTTGAATGATTCCAAAGACATTTTACTAAATTGGGAACCTAAATTTCATAATGAAAAAGACATTTCTAAAAAAGGAGTTAAAACGAAGGAGAAACAAAAATGTCAATAACAAAGGGCAAAATGAAAATTTTTGAAAAGTGTAACTTCCTCCCACCTATATATATGATACGCCCTTCTTCTCCCTTCATGTTGCACGACCAAGTTCTGCCCAAAACCAGAGGAAAACCCTAGGGAGAGTGGCGCACAAGAGGAAGGCAAAGAGGAGGAGAAATCAAAGGTTTAAGGTATGAAAATTTAGTAGTTTTTCATGTTCTTTCTCTTCCAAACCTCTTCTCCTTCATTCTACTTTATTTTCTATGATTATAATGAAGTATATGGATCTTTTTTAAAGGGAAAATTAAGGGGAAAATTCGGATTTGAAGAGAGGAGCTCAAAGAACACAAGATTCAAATGAGAAAAAGCAAGAAAACAAGGTAAATCTTGTATCCTATGGTAGCTACTTCTCCCCCCTTCTTCTCCATATTTTGCCCCATGTATGTAGATGCTAGAGGGCTAGAATTTTAAGGAGAACCAAGGGTCAATTCTATGAATTTAAGGGAAGAGAGTAAGAATATGCAAAGAAATTCAAGAAAAGGCTATGGAATTTCAAGGTGCAAAACCTAGGGTTTCAAGTGCATCTTATAAAATCTGATTTTGTATGATGATTCCTAGGCCTAAATAAGAGTTTAAATGAGCTTCCAAGATCCCTAAGAGGCTCCCCATATGCATTCTCCCTTGAGAAAACAAAGCAAACACCAAAAGCCCCATTTCTTCCATAGCCTCGGCCTAAAGGGATTTGTGTAGCTAGGGAGAGATTTAAATTTTTCTAAGCCCATTTTTGAGTCATATATGATGAATGAATATGAGGGAAGTCTTGGGAGAAATTTAGAATTCATAGAAAGTGAATTAGTACTTTATGTTCCATATTACAACCTAAAGATGCAACATGTAGTTAGACTCTTAGTTTTAATTGTGTGATGACTCCAAGAGGCTTAAAAAGAGTCAAAAATCATATTTGAAAGGAAAGAATGGAGCCTAAAATTTATTTGAGGGGTGTTGCTTCATTAGGTACAATTCTGGAACCATAATGAGGTTTATAGATCAAGCTAGAGTTCAAGCAAATGTGTGGCCTTAGAATTAATTCCATGAACCTAATTGGCTTCCATAAACTGTGTTTAGGCCAAGAGAAAACTTCCCCACACTTTTGTGTATGTGTGGCTGAAAAGGGGAGCTTGGATTGAAAAAGTGTGTAATTATGTAAAAGGTAGCTCTCTCCACCTTCTCTCATATATGGATGTATGCTTAGCTTATCTTGAATGTATATATGTGTATTTTTAAGCCATGAAAAGTGCTATAGCATGACTTTAATTCCATGGTGCCATGATGTTACAATATGGTCTTATATAATGTTTTTGATGTGTGCTTAGGTTTGCTTGAGTGTGGTGAGGTCAAAAACCCTTAGCCATGGTGAGGATGAGCCAAGAGCCCTCAAGATTGGTTGAGACAAAGCAAAGAGTCTCCTAAAAGCAAGATGGGCTCCTAAGAGTATGGTTAAGTCCAAGAATCTCTTAAAGAATGGGTGAAGCAAGTCCAATATCCACAAGAAATTGGGTGAGGCCAATCCACTTGCTTAGAAAGCCTTTGTATAATATGTATGATATTCTCAAATGATAAAAATACTTCTTGAATGTTTGCACATGTCAACATGACCATACATGCATTTATGAGACTTGTTTGCATCTATTATGTATGATTGAATGGGAGATGAGCTATTGGGATTTTTTGAATCTTATTCCCTCTTCTCCAATGATTTAACATGGTAGGTGGACCAAGTGGACAAGGTAATGGAAGCCAACTACCTTGAGAAAGAGAACTTGACAACAAAATGCATGGTTTAGTTCTTTAAAGCCATATCCATGTCAAACGATGTAACCCATACTTGTATATGGTCTATGACCTTTGGAACATATGTAATTATGATAATATATGATGTAAAAATGAAAAAATGTGTTATATGAATGATAGGATGTAAATTGAGTATATATGGACAATGTGACTTTATGAATGGCATTGTGGATTTATGCATATGTATGGATGAAATGACCAAAATGAAATGCATGGAGTTTGGGACCACTTGAGTCCTAATTATGCTTTTAGACTTACCCAAGAGGTGTCAAACCCCAAGGAAAGCCATTTGGACATTTTGGTATCCCATATGGAGCCAAAATTAACCATAATAAAACCCTATATCACTTTTTATCCAAATGAGCTCTTCTTGATATAAGATTTGGCATGCAATTAGAGCTTTTTGGGAAGCTAAAGAACATAATTTTAGGCAATCTAGAGAATATTTGATAAAATTTCAAAGTTAGAAAATTTTTTAGTTTTGGTCATGTTACTATTCATACTGGTTCGAAAATAAAATCTATCACACAGGGCTTAAATGATGTCCAATTGCCACAAATTTTATATAGAGAAACTAGACATTTCTAATGACTCGTGCCAACTAGAATAACCTCATTTGGATGTCTAGAGAGGAAGATATAAATTTTCAAAGAATCTGTCCAGTATTAGGAACTTTATCTGATCTCTGTTACTGTTTGATTGAATTTTGAGGTTTGGACGTGCTTGAATTGGTTTGGAGTTATTTTTTTTCCTCTAGCTAACATCCACAACTTTCTATTTTTTTTTATCATTTTGATGGATTAGATTTTTGTGGAATTAATTGGACATTTTCAAATTTGGCTACAAAAACCTGTGACAGCACCAATGGATAGTTTGACCTCTAGACTTTTTTGAATGTCAAACATCCTCTATAATGGATGTTATGATCTGAACATATTTTTAGTATGAATTAGACATCTGTAGCTTTCCAGAATAGTCAAGAATGAATGATTTCAAATTTTGTAAAATTAGTTATGATTTTTCAAAGTTGTGACAAAAAAGTGAAAAAATTTAGCCAAAAATATGTATGTATATTTTGATCCTCCCTTCGATTTTCTTGAGATGTAGGTTGCCTATGATGATTCAAATGAGTTGTATCTATATAATTAAATATGAAATTGTGCTGTATGAGCTCACATAGTCCACATAACACCGAATGAAATTTTTATACACGACGCAATGTAAAGAAAATTTTATTTTAATGGATTTTTCTTATTTTCTTCATGGAATGTATCATATGAGCATGCAAATGTGATAGAAATGACCTAGAAATTATGGTGTTACAAGGTGGGCCTTAATTTTTAAGCACATCTTAAAATACACCCACATCACATTGCATAGGAGAGACTCAAATTCTTATCTTCTTTATTGATGCAAAGAAAATTGTTAAATGTTCTTAACTTTAATTGACTCTTCCCAAGTTTTGAACTAAAATAGGAACATCTTTTATTAGATGCACATCCTAATCATGAATGGAATGGCCACTCATACTAATCTAAATGCCGTTCAAGATCCAATAGAATGCACTCTCATTTTAATTTAAAACTTAAGAAAATTAAATTGAAATTGGGAATATTTAATAATTTATTCAGTGTTAGTTTAAGTCTCTTATTTAGCAAACTTTCTCTTTTTTTTAAACAAAGGATTAGTAAGGAAATAACAAGGGACTTTCATTACTACATAGTAAGGGAATTTCAACACAATTACCTTACTATATAAGGAGGAAAATCCCTTTGTAATTTCCTTGCTATGTAGCAAGGGATATTTTTTCACAACACTCTCACAAAGTAGCAAGGAAATTGATTAAACATTTTTTTATCAATTTGGAGAGGGATATTCCCTTGCTATATGAAATAGCAAGAGATTATGAAAGAAAAAATTCCCTTACTATATAGTGACTAGTACATAGCAAGGGTTGTATTTCTTGTTGTTCCTTTGCTAAATCCTCGCTGATCTATATAGCAACAAAATAGCAAGGGAAATGTCTCTCACTAAATTCTTCTTTTTTCTTCCTTGTTGTGATTGAGGGGACAATGCAAATAGAGATACCTATAAAAAAATGTAATACATCTAGATGGAAACCAAGGGGTAAAGGTATGTCTAATGGTGGTAAAACTCAACAATGATGTAGGAAGAGTATATTGTTTCAACTTTCATATTAGCCAAACAATTTGTTATGTCATTGTCTCAAATGATATTGAAAAAAAAATGTTTGGGACAATGTAATATTTACTTTGCTAAATGAAACTAGAAGATCAAAAGACTATATATATACATAGAGAGACTTACAAGAAATAGGCATCAAATCTGACCTTTAACTTGATGAATGTGGTAGATATCCTTTAGTTTTGTTCACATTGACAAATGTAAATAAGGAGGTTTTTCTTAAGATTTTAATGAATATCACCATACTAGATAGTAATTTAAGTAACATTTCTAAAGTATTTGATTTGAGAAACTTCCCTTGCTAATCCTTGGATAAAAATAAATATATGCAAACTTATGAATCTTTTCAATTGTTTGAAACATAATAAGAAAAAGAGGAAATAGAGATAGAAGATTTTACTCGCTAAACCCTTATTGATTAACAAATGAGGGTAGGAATTTTTACAATAGATTAATAAGGGATAGATAAGGAATAATTTTCTTGCTATATGGTGACAGATTGTTTCATTGATAAACCACCACTAACTAGTGAAAGATTATTAAACACTCAAATTTCCTCACTAAATCTAGTACTATTGAATTTGGTTAGGGAATGGCAAGAAAGCATTACCTCACTTGTTAGTGATAATAATTTTGCCTCGGCCATCCCTGGTTAATTGTTACATCTTACTATAGTAAGCTTATTTCTTACCCCTAGAGCTAAATGCAAGAACAAGTTTTGCAACAATACTTATAGTAGCAAAATTTTAGCCATTTAATACCTCAAATGGACCTTTGAAAGCCAAAAGAATTTCTTTCTATTTTAATTCATAATCTATATATATACATTTGGTCTCATCACATGGATCATGTATAGACATACCATTTGCATAAAGGGATCAAGTATACATACTTGACCATAGTTACATATTACAGCTCTAAATTCAAGAAATTATAACTTTGGCTACACAATTTTGATTTATGCAAATTAAGTGTCCATGGAAAATTTGTGAGGAGAACTATCTACTATAATGATTTCAAGTTAAAATGGATCTAGTTGGCCCCTCAAAAAACATGAAAATTGATGCTACATTAGAGTGAACAATAACTGCACTATGCCAACTTTTTAGGGCCAAATTTGGAAATTTGCCAAATATTTTATAGATCTCAAAAAAATGCAAATTTAGGCTTTATAAAAAGCTATATATGTCCTTTATTTGATCATCAAATTTAGCCTCAAACTAGGTCATTTGGGCTATCAAGGGTGGGATTGCATTTCACAACTCATTTTGACCAAATTTTGGTTCAAAAGTGGTCCATTTGGACTCTAATATGTAATCTCTTTTCTTGAGCAAAATTTAATCCACACATACATCATTTCCATAGGGGTCAATATATTAAATATGCATAGGTTCTAAAAATCAACATAATATTTGTACTCATGCATATAGAACCAAGATCATATCATAGGCTAAAACATGTTCCATTTTTATATATGTACATCAAGTTAATGTACATTCATGGTCTCATGTTTCTACATTGATAGTTATTACATTTCATCACCATGTACATCATGATTTGTTATCATTCTTCAACAAGTATACATTAAAATAACATGTACATCATAAGCATTCTAACTATACATTCTAAAGCTCTTAATTCTTTTCATGTTCCTTCTCCTTGCCAGTTGCACTTGTCATAGTTAATGGAAAATAAAAGGAGTGAGATTCTTGGAAGAATCTTAGTAGCTACACCCCAGCCAATCTAATGCATATAATGAAGTATCCAAGAATGAAATGCAAGTATTTAATGTCATAGGCACATAAAACAACTTAAACATGAAATTGGCATAAAACGTTTACACTTATTTAGCCATGCCATGAAAATATACTAGTTAGGCTTTTCTGTAAGTTAGGGAAGAACTATTGCGCTCAATTCCCTGCCATTATTGCTTAGAGCCAAGCAAAACTCATACTTGCATAAAACTCATACTAAAAACCAATTCAAGCATAAGCTTAAATAATTATAAAACAACAAATACACATAATGCATCTCAACTCAAATGCTACCAAATGGATGCAAGGAAGGAAGATTAAACTACCTTTTGAAACTAAGGATCTTGGTCTCTCATTAGCTCATTTGATCTTCCTTTTCTTATCTTGCTTCTTTCGACCCCACACACAAGATTGTAGTCGTTTCAACTTGGCCTAAACACATCATTTGAAACACAAGGCAACCAATAAGAACTTTATCTAACTCATTTTTACACTCATTAGAACTTAGAACATAATTTAGGCTTTTTTGAATGCCCTAAGAAGCAACTCTCAAAACTCAACTTCTAGCTCTCAAGATCTCACTATATATGAGTTATATGACTTCAATAGAACTCATTAGGGCCATCATGTACAAGCTTAAACATGCATAGCATCATATTGTCCATTTAGGCATCTTTGAGCCCTAACTTTTCACTTATAAAAATAGAGCTCTTAAATTTATTCTAATGGTTCTATTAGTGTTCATATTCCATGTTGAGACTATCTAAAACTTTATCCATGAAACAACTTCCTAGGTATCTTAAGCTCCTTTTAGTTGAGACACACACACATATACACACTTGGCCTTCCATGGTTTTTGTCACTTTCATGAGGAATTTGAAAGATGTAGGATATCCATGACTCATTTCTAATTCAATTATGGTCTTAGAGATTCAATTTATCTTTTTAGGGTTTTGAAACTTCCATAGTTCATTTAAAACCTTATGTTTCCTATCTTACTTTCTATGGCTTTTTGTAAAACTTTATTTACATATTCTTACTTCTTATTCTTTTAAGCCCTTGTTTCTATCAAATTTTCCTTAAGTTCAAGTGTTCTCCTTCTTCTCTCTCTCTAGCTGAATGATGAAGAAAGTGAAGATTCAAGGAAAAGCAAATTTTCAAACTTGATACATATCTTAATCAAAAACTTTCTTCTTGTATTTTTTATGGTGCATTTAGTTTCCTCAAATCTTCTCTTTTGCTTAAGAGGTCAGCTACCAATTTCACCCTTTCAAAAAACTAAAACCATTGTTAGAAAGAGCATGAAGAGAGGAAGAGTTTTTCTAACTACCATATGATGAAATCTTGCATATTCCTTATATTATTTTCCCTCATTCTTCTCGTATATCTTCTTCCTTCTCATGCCTCCATGGTTCTAGTTTAGAGCAAAACTAAGTCAGCTCTAGTAAGGGGGAGAAATGCCATGACTAATATAAAAGAAAAAGGAAGATAAAATAAATTGAGCTCATTTTTTATTCTTTTTGAAAAGCAACTGCTCCATGCTAAATTTTAGTCTCTCTTTGTTAAAAATATCTACTCAGAGATTTCAAGGACTTAAAATAGTATGGAAAACTCCAATCTAAAATATTGCTATCGATAAGTATGATTTGCACACTATTAGGGATTTAACTGATCCGACCTTAGCTAGTTAATATACTAATCTTATTTAATCATATTATGATGAGGGATATTGTAACACCATACATAGCTAGCATCTATTTCGCATTAAAACTAGCTAAACGTATCCATTTGTATGAATTAAGTACTTTTAGCAACAAAAATAACCGACATTAAAACCAAATTTATACATTATTAGTTTAATAGACTTACCACAAAAAATTATATGTGTTTCCACAAGTATACAGGTCGGATTAAGTAGTTTAGTGATAAGTATAAGTATCGTTCCCATGAAGAATGACTTAAATGTAATTAGGCAATGCACAATCTACTTTCATCCATATTAAGCAACGAATTAAGCAAATCATGAATTTAGAACTAATTTTAAAACAAAACAATTTAAAGAAAATTTGGTTGGCAAAGAAAATTTAGATAAAAATCTAAGGTTTTGAAGTTACCTAGAGTCACTATTCCCTTTATACTTACTAGAACTTAATTACTTGTTCAATTACAATTAATTATCACCTTGTGGTTTAAGAGATTCATAAGCTATAACCATTCGTCGATGTAATTATAGCCCTACTCTTCCCTAAAATCTAAGTGTCCTTAGATTTAGGTTAGAGTGCATTAAATACTATAGCCCTCTACAAACCAATTAAGGCAATTAGGTATATTTCTATCCTAATTACAAATTAGATAAATTTAACTTAATCTATCCAACTCATAGGTCTAATTAGAACTCCTTTTTCAAGGTAAATTCCAATTTCCCAAATCAAATCCAGGAGGTGGCCAATCCCTAAGTAAGCATTAAGCAAAGAGAAGGATACACAAAGCTCTAATCACTACAATCAACAAGAAAAACAAGATCTAGTTCACATCAAGTTTATAGTGCTCTAGGTAAAGAGAATTTTAGCTATACATAGCTAAATCTAACATTGAATGTCAATCAAATACATAGAGAAGATGAAGAAAAGAAGAGAAAGCAAACAAAAGAATGAGAGATATGCAGAAATTTAAGCTCCTCTTTTGATTCTTCTTCTTCTTTCACTCCTATATTCTTAATGAACCATAAAACCTCCTAAAATCACCTCATGGATGCTTAGAAGCCTTCTCTGTCACATAATCCTCGAAAACCTAGCTACATCTTGCTTTTTCTATCCTCATTAATCAAAATGCAGAGTTTTGATGCCAATTTTCGCGGCTGCATCTTCAAATAATGCGATCGCATCTTTGCCTGGAGCTTAGGAACAATATAATGGCTTCTAAATCCTTATAGATAATAATTATGAAACAAGAAATATGTTTCATTAATACAACATCTACTCAATCATAATTAATCACAATTAACTTTATTTCTCTCTTTCACTTTCGATTCCTTAACTTCCTTAAAAATAGTGAATAAATCCCACTAAAACTTTAATGGATGACTCCCAAATTTAATCAAATTGACTATAAGTAATACAAAATATTAGGAGTCATCATAGACTATGTGAGCTTGCCAAACATATTTTCCTTCCTTAACACATTTGTTCAATTAGAAACATCACAAATTAAAGCTCACAACTCAGGTCCAAGGCATAGAACACGAAATGCACATCACACTTGCAATTTCCATGAAACTTTATATTCTGATGTGAATTTTAAAAAATCATAACTAATCCTAAAAAAATAAAAATCATGCATACTATAGCTTTCCAAAAAGCTCTGGATGTCATCTAACTACCATAAAGATTTCAAATTAATCTAACAACAATTGTCCTATGAAATTCTATGGAATGATATCATGGGTCACTAATACATCTTGTAATAGAACCTAAACTTCAAATTTTCATATCTCCCTAAGCTCTACATGAGATGCTCTCAGTGGTCATGGAAAGCTTAGAATGCCTACGATATGCTTGTGAAATTTCATGAGTATTAGATTTCATTTGATCCCTGAACGACATAGAAATGCAAATTGACCATATAAACAGTGACTGGGAAAATTCTACATAATTTGGCTAACTTTGGAAATTCATAATAAATTCTCTAGAGCTCCAAAAATAGTGCTCTTTAACTCTATAAAAAGCTCTATATGAGACCTATATTCAAGCATTAAATCATTCATTTAGTCAGTTTGTGGTTCAACTCAAGCATATGTCATACTTTACAACCATAATGGAGTTAAATTGTATCAAATGACCTTCTAGCCATTCTATAACGATTTGAGCACATCCCAAAGCATAAATGCAACATATAAAAGCTTCTTAAATGGTCCAAAACATTATGCATCTCAAAACCACCTTCCTAGTTGTCATTATGCATACTTACATCAAGGCACTAGGATGTCAAAACCCCATATACTCATTCATTTGACCTTAATTCTAGTTCATACATCATAAGTACATATTTGTATATATGCTCAAGTATTTACATCTCATATACATCATATGGATACACACTTTGACATCAAAGTGCATATATTCCTACACTATTGTCAAAGTCACATTCTTTAAGAAGCTCGGCCTTTATTTCTTACTGCACTTGGCTCACCTAGACATTGTTAGACATGATATAGGGAAGAGTGAGATTCAAAAAATCTCAATAGCTCTTTACCCTTTTAAACATATATGTATGGTGCATTTTCATGTCAAGAAATGTAAGCATGCCATAAAAGTCTCTTGTAAGCATACATAAACATACTTTCACATCATATAAACTCATACATATCAAACATAGGCTTTAAGGGCATTTGGTTTAATCTCACCTAATTTCTTTCAGAATTTTAGATTTGCCTTACTCCTCCCTAAGACTTTTGGCTTTGCTTCATCCATTCTTAAGGGCTTTTGGCATCTCTTGATAATTTATATATTTTTTATATTTTTACCCATTAATAATGAACTTTTTATTGGTGATTTGATGATACTTTGAACTTCAGTGGATATTATTAGGATTCAGAGGGCATTCATATAATCACACAATACAGCCTCACACCCTCATATCTACACACATGAGCTCACGTGGGAATGAAAAAGGGAAGGAGGAGTTCTCTTCTGCATATACACTCGAGCTACCACATTCCTTTTTCACACATTGATTCATCCATTCGCAATTACACAAGCATGCACATGTGAACAAGAGAGCATGATTAACACGTAAAGGAAGGCACACGAATCACGTCCAAATATATACATGGAATCCATGGTTCCCTTCCACGTCACATATTCATGTGGAATTGCATGCATTCATTTCACTCACAAATACACAGAAGCTACACGAGTTTCTTGCACTCACTCACAGCATATTTCCACGTCACAAGAAGCACCACAAATTCACAAAAACATGGTCTCTCTTATTCAAATGTAGTAGCTCATGTAGACTAGCTCACTTTATTCATTCTTACAAGAAGCCATGGGTTAAAGCATGCTGTAAAGTCCCACATCGGCTACAAGGGGCCTGTGACTAGCCCATATATGTGGGGAGAATCTTCCTCCTCAAGAGCGCACTTTTCCTATGAGCTAAGCGAGAAGAGACAAACCCCAATGAACCGGGAAGGCAGGGGCAAAGACCCATGAACCAGGAAGGAAGGGAAAATACTCATGAGGGCTCTATATGTGTTGGTATCAGAGCAATCTTAGCCTATGTGTGACTTGAAGACAGGTTGGCCCAAAAGGAAGGTAGATTGTAAAGTCTCACATCAGTTAGAAGGGGCATGTGACTAGCTCATATAAGTGGGGAGAATCCTCCCCTTCACGAGCACGTTTTTCTCGTGAGCTAAGCGAGACGGGACAAACTCCAACGAACCGGGAAGGCAGGGTCAAAGACCAAAAATCAGGAAGGAAGGGACAATACTTGTGAGGGCTCTGTATGTGTAAATGTAACATCCAGTCCCTCAATAAACGTGAGAAATGTGATCTTCGATTTCTCTGTAAATGTTAGAAATGGGCCAAATATAAAAGAAAATCCTTAAAATAGAAGGGATGGGGCCAACTAAAATTAGGATAAAATTTTAAATAATGAAAATGAGGATTTGAGTTTTAAGATGCCTAAAAACTAGAGTCAGAAGAGCATAGAAAATTTGTCGAAGGAAGTAGGGGCATTTTTGTAATTTTTGAAAAATTTTGAAAACTCATAAGAGGGCTTTTTAAATAGAAAATTTAAGCTTTTCGGGGTTCTTAGAGGCCTTGAATACCATGGGAACTCCTATAACAGCTGAAACCCCTTCGGTGAGCGATTTCAGCTGTTGGTTAACTAAAACTTTGACCGAAATAGTTCGGAATGATTTTAGATCCTTTTTGAGTGATTCCAAAGGCAATTATTATGATTAAGAGCCTAAGGAATATGATGGAAAAGATAGATTTTGAAAAGGAGTTGAAATAAGACCAAACAGATAAACCATGGATTAGGGACTAAAATGAAAGTTAAAAAAGTATGTTAACTTTACCCTTTTGCTTTTAAAATCACATCCAGCCCTTCTCCTTCCTTTTCATCGATGTTTTCTTAGTCTGAAATAGATTTGAAAGAGGCGCACAAAGGGAAGAACAAGAGAAGGGAGAAGAAAGCCAAGAAAGATAGGAAAATTCAAGAAATTTCATGGCTTTCTCTTCTTTAAAGTTGTTCTTCTCTTCTTACTTCATCTTTCCATAGTTTTGGTGGATGAAATAGTTTTGCTTTGGTCTTGAACCAGAGGGGAAGGATTAGAGTTTCAAAAGGGGACCAAGACCAAAGGAAGAGACTCTTGATAGAAGCTTGGATTCAAGGTAGATATCCTTGAAGCTTTGCTTCTTCTTCTTACTTCTTGTATGTGTGGAGTTCTTCTAGAACAAAACCATCTTGGGGGGAGGATTTTTGTCCAGAAATAAGAAAGAATTGTGGGTTTTAGACCATGAGGATTTAGTAGATGCAAGGAAATTGGAAGAAAAGCTAATGAAAATCAAGTTAGGAAAGTGTAGAGCTCTTGGATACTTTGTAAAAATTGATTTAATCCATGAATTTTCTTAAATGTGTAAAGGCTTATTAGAGTTCTTAAGACCCCTAAGAAGCCTCCTAAGTGGCTCTCCCATCAAGAAAAAATTGAAAACCTCTTGAACCCCAAATGCTTCCATAATGTCGGCCTAGGACAGATGGAGGGGTTAGAGAGTGTTTTAATTTATTCTAACCTTGGTTTAGGACTTTATATGATGGTAGAAGATGGGAGGAAGTCTTGAAAAAATTTTAGAAGTCATAGATAGTGAGATGGAAGTGTAGGCTCCATAATGTAGCATAATGAAGCAACTTTTAGTTAGGCTCTTTAAAATAATTGTGTGATGACTCCAAGGAGTCTAAATGGAGTCAAGAATCATAGATTAAAGGAGAGAAGGGAGCCAAGATCATAAATTTTTGTAGTTACTTCATTAAGTTCCTTATGGAAGCATAATGGAGCTATAAACCAAAGTAGCATCATGTAAAGTGTGTATAATGCCAAGGCTTGTTCCCATGAGTTATTCATGTTTCCTTTGGTGTGTCTAAGCCAAGAGAAATGGTCTCCACCTTTTTGGGTGTGTGAGGTCAAGGGAGAGGAGTCAAGGCTTAAGGAAAAAGTGTATAAATGCAAGCAAGGTAGCTCTCTCCACCTTCTCTCATGCATGGATGTGTGTTTAGCTTGTCTCAAAATGTGTGTATGTATATTTTCAAGCCATGAAAAGTATGCTAGTATGATCTTATTTGCCATGATTTCATGATATCATGTTATGTTTTCAAGTGAATGTATGATGTTTCTTGAGTATGCTTGAGTGTGGAGAGGCCAATAACTCTTTACTATGGTGAGGATGAGCCAAGAACTCTTGAACTTGGTTGAGACAAAGTAAAGAGTCTTCCAAAAGCAAAGTGGGCTCCCAAGAGTATGGTTAAGTCCAAAGTGCTCAAAGAATGGGTGAGGCAAGTCCAAAGTCCATGAGGAGAAGTGTGAGGCCAATCCAAACACTTAGTGAGCTCTTGAATGATTTGTATGGCTTGTTCACATGCTAAGCTTGCTTCCTGAATGCTTATGATTTGTATTATATCCATGCATGCATTTTTAAGGCTTTCTTTGCATGTATTATGTATGATTGAATGGGAGATGAGCTATTGGAATTCTTTAAATCTCATCTTCTCCTCTCCAATGTCCTAACATGCTAGGTGGACCAAGAGAGCAAGGTAATGGAAGCCAACCCCTTGGGAAAAGAGAGTAAGATATTAAAGTCTATAGAATTGTCTACTTTAAAGCCATATGAATGGAAAATTTTGTAATCCATGGTTGTATATATTCTATGAGGTCATGAATATGTATAAATATGTTGATGTATCATGTATGAATGAGAGATTATGGCATGTGAATACTAGAATGTAAAATGAGTATGAAATGGCCATTGTTGCTTCTTGAAAGTTTGATGCACTAGTGTATGTGTGGAAGTGGCATGGCCAAATTGAGATGCATGAGGTTTGGGACCCCTTGGAGAGTTCAAACAAGTCATATTTATGCTTTTAGACTTGTCCAAGAGGAGCCAAACATTGAGAGAAACCATTTGGACATTTTAGTACCTTATATGGGGCATAAATTTGCTATCTTAGAATCTTATGTCATTTTTTGTCCAAATGAACTCTTTTTGATATGATATTTGGCATGAAATTAGAGTTTGTTAAGTGATTTTTGGAAAGATAAAGAACATAATTTTTGGAGGTCTAGAGAATGTTTGATGAATTTTCAAAGTTGGGATTTTCTATGGATTCTGGTATGTGCACAGTTCACATTGGTAGATTGTATTCTGTGTCATTCAATAGGAAAATAGTGTCAAATGCTTGTAAAATTTTACAAAAATAAACTAGAGGTCATTATACTTTTGTGGACACTAAGATCACCTCAATTGGAGGTCTGAACAAAGAGTTATGCAATTTTGAAGTTGGCTGTCAGCAGCAGTGGCGCCCCAAGAGTTTAGTCATTGTTCTATAGATTTCTAATGGCTAAATGCATATGTTTCATTTTGGAATTATTTTTACATAAATTGAACATTTTTATCTTTCCAGAATGACTAAATATGTGTGATTTATATTCTTATAGAATTAGTTATGAATTTTAGAAATTTATATTAGTAATATGAAACAGCAGCATAGGCAGCAGCGACCTTAGTAACTTTTCAAATGTCAAACGTCTTTCCCTTAATGATTCATGAACTAAAACTATTTTTACCATAGGTTAGACATCTATACTTTCTGGAATTGTAAATTTTGTTAGTTTTTTATTTTTTGGAATTAATTGGATATTTTCAAAGTTTTCTACAAAATTCTGTGACAGTTCCAGAATTCAATCTGACCTTTGGACCATTTTGGATGTCAAACGTCCTCTGTGATGAATGTTATAGTCTGGACGTATTTATAGTATGAAGTAGACATCCATAGCTTCCTAGAATGACCAGTATTTCATGATTATAATTTTTTTAGAATTAGTTATGATTTTTCAAAATTTGGATAGAATAAGCAGCAAATCTGGCCGAAATTAAACTAACACATTTCTTGCTCCATTTCGGTTTCCATGAGCTGTGAGCATGTTTTATGATGAAAATGAGTTTCAATGATGTATTTAAATATGAGAATGCATATCATGAGCTCCCATGGTTTTTGTGACATCGAATGTGAATTTTTAAGTTTGGCGCAACGCAAAGGAAGTCATTATTTTATCCCCCTTTTTCTGATACTTTCATGAATATAATGATATAAGGTATGTATATATGATGAGATGAGCTAGAATTTTATGGTGTTACACATGCAGCCATCCATATACATAATTATGCACACAAGGGAGGCATCATACATCCATTAGCTCCATATACATCCCAATTCATACACCTCACACACAAAGGAAGCTTCAGCCATTCACATTCAAGGCACGTGTTTGGAGGGCTAAATAGTAGCAAAAAATATGGCTCACTCCTATATGGACCAGAAAGGAAGAAGCATGCATGGAGAAAGCACCACTTACACACACGTAGTACTCTAGCCATGTCATTCATGCATAGTTCAAACAATTACAAGCTGGAGGCTGAGGGAGTTTCACACGCAAATGCTCATAGGCTCTCATACACAAAGCGAGAGGCACGGGCTGAAGGGAGCATGTGTGAAAGATGAAGACCTAAGAAGAAGCTCTCACTTGATCAGAAGGTGGCTCGGGTTTGTGGAGAATTATGTGGAACAATTACATGGAAGATGAAGACACGAGTAGATGAAGAGCAGCACGTGAGCCAGAATGCGTCAATTTCAATCATCCATCCATTCTCCTCCTCCTTGAAGCCGTGACTCATCTTCCATGTTCTCCTTCCTCAATTCCTTGAATTCAGTGGATGCTTAAGTCTTCTTGGTAGCTAATCTTAGATGCAACTCCTTGGTAGAAATTAGAGCTCCAATTTTCAATAAAGAATAGGCTACTCCTTCATCTCTTTTTCTAATTTCATTGTTACTTCAATTAATGTTTTGTTGATTGGTTTTAATTAATGAAAACTTGATTGTAGCGACTAATTTGATTTGGTTAAGCCTCTAAATTTTGTTTAAAGAATGGGAGATGTATATTGCACTTAAGGTATTTGATAAATTGCTCTTGAATGGTTATGCATTTTCATTTAATTTGCTTGCAATTTTTAGCTTATTTGTGTAATGGTTATTATATGATTGATGCTGTAATTTATTCTTGATTAGTATACTTAAGACTTTTAGGAGTTTGAATGGTAATTTAGACTCTTACTGGAATGACCAACAACCTAAAAGAACAATTACAATCATAATTAGGTGTGTTCTACATTTTACATGCAAGTATTAATCTATTAATAGTATTGTGGTCATAAGCTTTTCATTGGTTAAGCACTTGTGTCTTAATTGGTTAATTGAGAATTCTTTTAATGAATGCACCAAACAAGGGGATTAGTTCTAGTCTCAATCTAAGGGAAGCAATGATAATTGAAGTCAAGGAAGTGAGTCCAAGGTTAGCTTGCATAGTTAATTAATTTCACCACTTAGCGTAATTTTAATTTTTGTTGTTATTTTGATTCAATTAAATTCTAATAATTGAACCCCTCCAATTATTTCTTATTTTATATTTTTACTTAGCTTTCACATCTAAGAATTCTCTTGCAAATAATTAAAATCCAATTTCAAGGGAAATAATCTAGGTTGTATCACTAACTACAAAAATTTAATTAACTTAATTTATTTGAAGTTGCTTGACACAACTGTCAAATTTGGTGTTGTTGCCAAGGAAATTGGATTCTCAATTATTTGAAAAGGTTTTCTAGGAAATTGGATTCTCAATTATTTAAGACACTTTTTTTTTCTAATTTTTTAGTATTTTTTCAAAATTTTTAGGACTTTTTTCCAATTTTTCTAGATTTTATTGTTTGATTTTGTTGGCTTATTTTTGTGTTCTTACTTTATCTTTGGCTTGCTGTTTGTTACATGACAAGGTCCTTAACTAAAAAATTAAGTGAATTTGATCTAGAAACAGAAAGGACTTTTGCTAGGCAAGTTAGAAACAAGAAAAATAAAGGAAAGAAAGAGGACACTTCACACACTTATTTTGCTGATACTTGTGAGCATATAGGTGAACATTCTTGTCCAATTGTTGAGATGGAACAAAGAAATGCAATGGTGGATTTGAATATGAATGTTAATAACATGAATGCACAAAATGATTTGAATGAAAATTGAAATGGTGCAGGAGTCAACATGAATATGAACATGAACATGAATGACAATGTGAATGACAATATGGGTATCAATGCTAGGACAATTAAAGAGTTGGCTACTCCTAATTTTCATTTTTAGAATTTGTGTATCAATTATCTTCATTTAGATGTGAATTGTAACGCCTGATACGTTGTAAAAACACCGAAACGGCCCAATTTGAAAAGCAAGTTCTCTGAGATGAGTGATTCAAGGCCAAATAAAATTTGAAAAAAATTTAAATAATAGAAAATGAGGATTTGAGCCTTGAGTTTCACAAAAACCGAGGTCGGAGTGATTCAAAAAATTTGTCGAAAGGCCAGTGGCATTTTCGTAAATAAGTGTAATTTTGGAAAAGCACCTAGGAAGGTTTTTTAAATGGAAATTTTAAGTTGCCCAGGGTTCTCAGAGGCCCCAAAAACCATGAGAAGCCCCGGGATCGGTAAAGCCCTTCCGGTGTACTCTTTCCGACTTCGATTGACCTAAACTTTGACTGGTTTGTTTGGGAAGGTTTTAGCTCTGATTTGAGTGATTTCAAAGGAATTTTATTAAATTAGAAATCTAAATTTTATGATGATGAAGACAGTTCTAAAAAAGGAGCTAAAATTGATGATGCCTAAAAACTCAAACCTAAACCATTGCTCCCTGGCAACGACGCCAAAATTGATGATGCCTTAGTCGCTTAAGCACTCAATTAAACTAAGATTGAATTAATGCAGTATAAGTCAACCCTAGTTCATTCTTCCCAAGGAGAAATTTAGGGGCTAAATTGAATTGATTTTAGGTGATTATTTGGTACTTGTTATTTGATGCAAATTCTAAAGAAAACTATCACTACGCTAAATGCAAAATTAATTAAACTAAATGCATGCAATTGGGGGGTTTTGAATTAAGAAATTAAATCTCGACTAAAATAGAAAAATCAAACAAGTAATCAAACTAGAATGTTCTAAATTGAAACTAAAGTGATTTTGAAAATGCTAAGAACAAATAGGAGGCAACCAAGGTTTTGCAAGGAGATTTCGGCTCTCATCACTCACCAAAGATTGATTGAGACCAAGAGGAGTAATTAGATAATAGACTAATGTAATTAATTAACTCAATCCAAGGATAGGAAACCCTAAACTCAAATGCATATCACTTGACTTAACTAGAAAACCCTTAGTTAATTCAAGTAATTTGCAAGTAATTGAGCCAATCAAACACATCAAATCCTTCAACAATTGGGTTCAATCAATTCTGGAAATTTGATTTCAATTACCTAATTCAACAATTAAACAATCATACTACCCAATTCAAATATCAAGTAGCGCAAAAGACCAAGATGTGAAATTAAAGTCATAACATTAATCAAATCAATGCAAGAGAACTCAAACATCAATCCAACCAACATTATAAGATCTAGAAATCAAAATTCCAGCAAATACAAAACATAAATCCAATCCCAATTAACCAATTCCAATTACAATCCAAGATAAAATAATTGTCCAACCTAAAACTAGGTTTCAACATTTAATTCACAAAGAAATTCCTAAAACTAGAAAATCTCTAAGTTCTTGAAATTTAAAGAGGAAAAGGTAGGAAAAATAAACTCCCCTAATGGTCTTCAATCTAGTTAATTCAAGAGTTCAAGCTTCCTCTTCCACGCTCCACCTTGGTGCCACCTTGAATTAAGCTCCCATGGATTTTATGCTTCTAAAATCCCTTAAATTTGCTGCCATGAAGAGGTGAATGATGATGATGGTTCACCTGGAAGTGCAACGTGTTGATGAATAATTGAAGAAGCAACAAATTCTTGGTCCAAGTGTTGACTCCCTTGTGAGGTCCGAAGAGCAGAGCAGAAGGAAAATTGAAGAAGTAGCAAGGCGTCCTCCAGTTGCCTCTCCACTATTTTCAGCGTCTTCCCTCCATCAGCTTCCTACCTCTGCACAGTCCCTGTGTGTATGAAAGGCTAAGGAGAGTCTGAAGAAGCTGAAGAAGAATCAATGAGGCAGCTCTCCCTCTGGTCTTCTCCAGTTTTCCGGCGATGAACGAATGAAAACAGCAGCTCCCCTCTCCCTCACTGTTTCAGTGTCCTGTCTCCTTCTCCCGTCGTGAAGTCCAGCCCACACAAAATGAAGAAGCAGTCCGTATCTCAGCGCCAGTTCCAAAGGAGCTCAAGAATAATGAAACAGTCCAATTCTCCAGCTAGCATTTCGGCGCTTTTCCCCTGTGTAGGTTTTTTGTCGAGAGAGATTAATTCAAGCTGCCTCCAGACTCCCTTTTTGCTTTTTCTGACCTATTGCTCTGTTTTTTTTTCTGCACCAGAAAATAAACCAAATGAAAACCTAATATTATTTACATCATTGCCATTTTCAAGCATTTAATAAAAGCAAAATTATCATGCTCAAATCTTAACCTTTGATCCACTTTAATTTCTCAATTCAATTGCCCAAAAATTCTGCATAAGATTAAAAAGTGTTTTAAAGATTGAAAATATTTAATCATAAAAAAATTTTAGAGAATAAAATATTAGTAATTTAAATCCAAAAATTCTCCTAATTAATTCAAAATTATATTATTTTCCAAAATTAACCATAAATTCAAATATTGCATAACAAATCCATTTAAGCTCAAATTAATCATTAAAAACAATAATAAATGTGGATAAAAATATTTGAAAATTAGCATTTATCAATTCCCCCATACTTATCTCTTTGCACTTCTAGGCAAAGCAAACCAAAATCAAGGAAAAAACAAGAGGAACAAAACAAAACTACAAAGGATGAACGTTCTAATCACAAGCCAAAAGTAAACTAAAACATTCAACATCTTTCTTATCCGAGTAATCATTACATGCATTAAGATTAAAGACATGATGACAATTAACTTGACAAGGGAAAACCCAAGCTAGCAATCCCTTACCAAAGGCAATGTGTATATCAGTCTCACTCAAAAGTGTTTAGGCTTGTATGTGCACTCAAAACCAACCTAGCCAAATCTCTTTTCAGAAGCTTGACAAAAATATAAGCTCTCCACCACTAACAAGCAAATGCAAACATAGATCAAAAGGACTTTATTAGGTTGTATTGGGCTAAGGGAAAAGAAAAAGGAAAGATCAAATGATAGGAAAAACCGAAATTGAATACCTTAGGAGAATGAAAAGCAATGCCAAATAAGATAATATGGAATGAAAGAAACAAGACAAACAAAACTTGGATAGGGCCATTATTCTTTTCTTTTCTTTTCTTTTCTTTTTTTAATATCATTTTTGAACTCATTTTTGTTTATGTCTATTTCTTCTTTTTCTATTTATGCTTTTCTTTAAATATACACCTTTATTCTTTCTTTGATTGTTTCTTTCTTGTATATACTTGTTGTCTTTCAACTTCTTTTTTTTTTTCTTTTTTTAATATATGACCCAAATTCCAACTATTTACATGTTCTTTCATCCAAAGTAAGCAAATTGACATGCTCTTCAACTTCCAAGACATTCAACAAGGTTAATGCCTATGGGCAAAAGAAAGAAAGTAAATAAAGGCTTAAAGGGGTAAAACAAGGGATAAAATGCATGAAAGGGTAGGTTTTTTTTTTTAGAGCAAGATAAAACAAAATGAATGCCTTTATCATTTCTATGTATGCAAATGCACAAAATGTGGTTTCAAACAAGATTTAAGTCAAACTCTAAAGCAAGAAATGGATAGGTGGT
The DNA here is from genome assembly GCA_026724425.1 of Erythrophleum ivorense. Classification (NCBI taxonomy): domain Eukaryota; kingdom Viridiplantae; phylum Streptophyta; class Magnoliopsida; order Fabales; family Fabaceae; genus Erythrophleum; species Erythrophleum ivorense. The sequence continues at coordinate 698,663 of JAIUCV010000397.1, forward strand.
ATACACACACGAAAAGAACTATGTAATAGGCTCAAAATTCTCACTAGGTCATGATCACTAGCCTAGATCTACCTAAGTCAGCACAATTGCCATTTAAATTTATCTACTTAAAACATGATCAATTACTTTTCAAATCAAGAATGTATCATATCTAAGCCACTTGAAGCTTGCAATTGCCACATTCAAAACAAAATTTTTATAAATTTCTGAAAAATTTTCTAATTTTTTTTCTCAAAAATTTTCTTTTGACCACACAAAAACTGTACAAACAAAAAATTGAACAAAACTATTTACAAGCAAAATTAAAGCATCCCTCCCTCACACTTAAACAATGTATTGTCCTTAATGCATAGCAAACAGAGCAATATAGACAAATAATATCTAGCACAGCCCAGCTCAGTAAGATGACAATGTAAAGTAAAAAGAGTAAAGGGAAGGAATACGACCAGGCCTACGTGGCATCCTGTAGTTGAGCAACCTCCACTGTTTGAGTGGGGTATCATTCAGAGAATGGTTTCAAGCGGTGCCCATTGACCTTGAAGCATCTCCCGGTTGGCTCCCTTTGGATCTCTACAACTCCATAGGGAAAAACATTAATGACAATAAAAGGCCCCTCCCATCTAGAGTGGAGCTTTCCAGGCATTAACTTCAATTTAGAAACATAAAGCAACACTTTTTGGCTCACATGAAATTCTTTCCTCACTATAAACTTGTCATGGATGGCCTTGGTTCTTTCCTTGTAGATCCTAGAATTTTCATAGGCTTCTCTTCTGATCTCCTCAAGTTCTTGCAATTGCAATTTCCTTTCAACACCAGCACTAGCAAGATCCAGGTTGCACCTCTTAACAGCCTAATATGCCTTGTGCTCCACCTCTACTGGCAAGTGACATGCTTTCCCAAAGACTATCCGGTATGGAGACATTCCAATAGGGCTCTTATATGCTGTGCGATATGCCTAAAGTGCATCATCTAGCCTCTTGCTCCAATCCTTTTGGTTGGGTTGCACGGTCTTCTCTAAAATGAGCTTGACTTCTTTATTGGAGATCTCTGCTTGGCCATTTGTTTGAGGGTGGTATGGAGTAGCCACCTTATGTATCACACCATACTTGCTAAGCAAGCTTTGCATACTCCGATTGCAAAAATGAGTGCCTTGATCACTGATGATGGTTCTTGGAATCCTAAATCTACAAAAAATGTAAGACCTGACAAAAGAAACCACTACAGAAAAATCATCAGTACGAGTGGGGATTGCCTCAACCCACTTTGACACATAATCCACAGCCAACAGAATGTACAGATAGCCAAATGAAACAAGGAAAGGCCCCATGAAATCTAAACCCCAAACATCAAAAACTTCACAGAACAAAAGAGGTTGTTGTGGCATCTCTTGCTTCCTAGAAAGATTACCTACAAATTGACATCTTGAACAATTTTTACAAAACATATGGGCATCATGGAAAAGGGTAGGCCAAAATAACCCGCTATCTAACACTTTCCTAGTGGTACACTTAGCACTAAAATGCGCCCCACATGCAACAGTGTGACAAAAATGCAATATAGACTCATGTTCATGCTGTGGAACACATCGCCTAATCATTTGATCACTACTTATATGCCACAAATCAGGATCATCCCAGATATAGTACCTAACCTCTCTCTTAAATTTATCTAACTGGTTTTTATTCAAATGAGCAGGCAAAACAGATGCAGCTAGATAATTGGCTATATCAGCATACCAAGGAATAGACATATCAACCACACAAAGCCTATCATCAGAAAAATCATCTAAAGGTGGAGAAGATGTTACTAAAGGTGTTTCAATCCTACTCAGCTGATTAGTTACCATATTCTCCATACCACTCTTGTCACAGATCTCCACATTAAACTCTTGTATCAATACAACCCATTTAATCAAGCGGGGTTTGAAGTCTGACTTCTTGAACAAGTACTTGATAGCTGAGTGATCTGTAAAGACTATCACCTTCATGTGGATGATGTAGGATCGAAATTTCTCTAGCCCAAAGACAATTGCAAATAACTCCTTCTCTGTTATGGTGTAATTTGCCTAAGTAGCATCCAAGGTTCTTGAGGCATAGGCTATGACATGTTGTCTTTTCTCCACTCTTTGGGCAAGAACTACACTTAGTGCATAATCTGAAGCATCACACAGGAGCTCAAATAGAAGGCTCCAATCAGGCGGTCGAATGATGGGAGGTGTAGTAAGTTTCTTTTTCAACTCATCCTAAGCACACCTGCAAGAATTATCAAAATTAAAATCCACATCTTTCTGCAATAAGTGAGACAATGGCAATGCTATCTTACTAAAATCCTTAATAAATCTTCTGTAAAATCCAACATGCCCAAGAAAAGAATGCACATATTTCACACAAGGATATGAAAGAGATGAAATGATATCAACTTTAGCCTTATCTACTTCAATGCCATCATAAGAAATAATATGTCCTAAAACAATTCCTTTTCTCACCATGAAATAGCATTTTTCAAAATTCAGCACAAGATTATATTTAATGCATCTTTCCAAAACCTTATCCAAATCAGCTAAGCATGCATCAAAAGAATCACCATAGACAGTGAAATCATCCATAAAAATTTCCATGCAATGCTCAAGCGAATCAGAAAATATGGAAACCATGTAACGCTGAAAAGTGCCCAATGCATTACACAGGCCAAATGGCATGCGTCTATAGGCAAAGGTTCCAAATGGACATGTAAATGTGGTCTTATTTTGATCCTCAGGTGCAATACAAATATGAAAATATCCTGAAAAACCATCTAGAAAGCAGTAATGGGATCTACCAGCAAGTCTCTCTAACATCTGATCAATAAAAGGAAGAAGGTAATGGTCCTTCCTAGTCACATAATTCAATTTCCTATAGTCTATACAGACTCTCCAACTATTATAGAGTCTAGTAGGAACTAATTCACCCTCATCATTACGCATCATAGTAAGACCAGTCTTTTTCGGGACTACCTGAACTGGACTAACTCACTGGCTATTAGAAATAGGGTAGATTAATCTGCAGAAAGATGTTTAGAAACCTCTTTCTTTACCACATCAATAATCAATGGGTTGAGTCACCTCTATGGTTGTCGCACAACTTTGGCACCATCCTCTAGCAAGATCCGATGCATGCATACATCAAGACTGATCCCAAGAATATCACCGAGAGTCCATCCAATAGCTTTTATCCTTCGCCTCAGTACCTCAAGGAGGTGGATTTCCTCTTCCATGGCTATGTCACTAGCCATAATCACTGGTAACTTTTCATCTTCTTCCAAATAGACATACTTCAGTGAGTTAGGAAGCGGCTTTAACTCCAAAGAAGGAGCTTGCTCAGTTGAAGGTGTCAGTGGCTTCAGATCAATGTCAGCCAAACCAGAGACCTGCACCGAAGACTCACAACTAGAAGAAGAGACTTTTCTAACTTGGGAATCATCAGTAGCAACAGTGATAGCAGAAAAATCAGGATACACATCATAATTCATAGAGTCATCAATAGAAGTAGTGCCATCAGTAGCACTCAAATCCAAAACAGAATCAGAAATATGATCAAGACTAATTAACAATTCAGAATCAGGTAATGAACACATATCAACCTCATCTACAACATCAATCACACTAAGTAACTGAGAAAATTCATCTGAATCAATGGAAGTGGTAGATAAATGGTCACTAGCACTACCATTATCATAAATAGGCATAGAAACATCATCTCTAGCATGTCTAGCACTTTCAATAAAATCAGTGAAAACATCAATATCAACAAGATCTATGCCAAAGCAATCATCACAACTATCAATTTCAAGACATGAACAAGAGATAAAATTATCTAAACCAACAATATCACATGATCTACTCAGCAAGCTATCTCTAAAGTCCATAGCAAAATCATCAACAAGCATATCAATAAGACTAACCCCTGTCTCAGCATAATTATCCAAAGGGTGTCTTATAGAATCAAGTACATCAAATCGAATGGTATTTCTAGCAAATTCCATAGTCAAAGTACCAGCATGCACATCTATCACATCCCTAGTGGTTTTAAGGAAAGGCCTACCTAAAATTAAAGACGAATGTCCCTTTTGCTTAAACCTACTATCATCCATATCAAGAACATAGAAGTTTGCAGGGAATATGAAATCTTTTACCTTAACCAAGACATCCTCTAAGACTCCTTCTGGGACTACACAGCGTCTATCAGTAAGGGAGGCAATCAGGCTAGTGGGCTTGAGATCTACTCCTTGAAGTTGAGAAAATACTAATTTTGGTATAACATTGATTGCTGCTCTTAGATCTACCAAAGCATCTGAGAACTCAATCTCACCAATGGTACATGGTATGAGAAAACTACCAGGATCCTTGCACTTCACTGGCATTAGCATCTGATACAGAGAAGAGACAACTGACCCCAAATCAACTTTACCATTATGCTTAAGCCTTCTTTTTATAGTGCACAACTCCTTCAAAAACTTTGCATATTTAGGCACTTGTGCAACCAAGTCAACTAGTGGAACATTGATCACCACCTTTTTGAAAATGTCATAGACCTCTTTAAACATCTCAGCTTCCTTCTTATTTTTCTCGGTCTTAGCTACCCTAGTAAGAAAGGGTAGAACCTGTCTGCTCAATTCCTTCTCTTTCTTCTTTTGCTCTTCTTGTGGTGCCACTTGTGTTTTTGCTAAAGTGGGCTTATCCTGTGATGTAGAGGTGGAAGCAGAATCATCAATGATAGCATCCTTGCCTTTGGAAGCATAGGTGGCAACAGGATTTGCAAAGGTGACCGTCTTGCCACTTCTAAGAGAGATAGCATTAACTCTACCATGGTTAGGATTCTGTGGGGTTCCAACATTTGGAATAACAATCACCTGGGATGGAAGCTTTCCTGAACCTTGACTCTGCATGTTACTAATTGTATTAGACAACTGCCCAAGCTGAGTCTGAAGAGTTTGAATCCCTTGTCTATGTTGCAAATCCTTTTGCTGTTGTTCCTTCTCTGTTTGGTCCAATCTATCCATCAAAAGCTTTATCATAGTATCCATCTTGTTTTCCAACCTTGAACTCTCTTCTTGAATAGGCATAGTTTGCCTAACTGGTTGGAACACTTGACTACTAGAACCAGCACCCTGATTGAACCGCTATTGCTGAGGTTGGCCATTACCATATCTAAGGTTTGGGTGATCACGCCATCTAGGATTATATGTGGTAGAATATAGATCATATTTCTGGCCACCTTAATTCATAGGCTTGGCAGGATACACCACATTGCAAGACTCAACTTTATCATTTAAGAATGGGCAAACATCAATGGTATGAGTAGCTAATGAGCAAATGGAGAAAAGTGGGCCAACTAGAGCTGAAGAGCTCAAATGTGGGGTGAAAGAACTAGAAGATCCCATAGAATTTGCCATGTTGGAAGAATTATGCAATTGGAGCATAGCCATTTTCTCCATAGCAGATGCAAGCTTATCTATCTTGCTCTCCAGATAAGACTCAGGGATTAAGGAATATGACCCAACTTCATTTACTCTAGCTTGTTGTCTAGTACCAAATTGTTGAGTATTTTCATCTTTCTTTTTAATCAAATCCCAAGCAGCATGAATAGTCAAATGAAGAAGAGCACCTTCAGCAGCAGAATCTAGTAAATCTCTCTCTAGAGGCAAAAGGCCTTTATGAAAGTATTATATCAACAAAGTATCTAGGATTTGGTGATGAGGGCAGCTAGATAGCAATGTCTTAAACTGCTCCCAATACTCATGCAAGGATTCCCCAAGCATTTGTCGGCAACCACATATTTCCTTCCTAATAGAGGAAGTGCGAGATGCTGGGAAATATTTCTCCAAAAATATCTTCTTAAGCTGATCCCATGTCGTTATGAATCCAGGGGGTAATCGGAGCAACCAGTTCTTAGCAGACCCCTCTAAGGAAAATGGGAAGGCACGCATCTTAATCTGATCCTCAGACACACCACTAGGCCTCATGGCAGTGTAAATCATGTGAAAAGTCTTCAAATGATTGTATGGATCTTCACCTGTAAGGCCATTAAATTTAGGAAGTAAGTGTATGAATCTAGGTTTCAACTGAAGATCAGCATTAATATCAGGATAATTAATGCACCAATTTTGAAAATGCAAATCAGGTGAAACCAACTCTTTAATAGTCCTAGCAGGAACATTATCAACATTAACATTAGCATGCTCTAAACATGCCTGATTATTTGCATTACCCTCATTATCTTACATTTTGGTTTCAGAATCAGAAGCAGAAGAATCAAAAGATGACTCAACAGAATAAGATTTAAAAGAACTACTACCTACAATATCCTTAACATGGAAGATGATAAGCATAAGATTAGTGGACATGCTCCTTTGATTTTAGGTAGACCCTTTTTAAAAACTACTAGAGCTATAATCAATGTGCATGAGGATACCTTATCTATAGAGTTTGCAGGAAATGTAGTGCATTTTAACATTGTTGATGCTATGAGACATCCTGCTGATCATGATTCTATATTTAGTGTTATTTTGATTGATATGCTTATAAATGATGCATCTTCTGATTTTAATGATAGTATGTTATCTGGACCATGTGATATAGCTAATTTGGATGATTCTCTTGATTATGAATGTGATGGATCCACTATATGTGATAGATGTACCCAGATTAGTGCTTTCATTAAGAGTAGTGAGTTCCTAGCATATTTTGATCATTATGATTATGAGATTCTCTTTGTTTGTGATGATTTTACTGTTAGTTAACACGTGGTTAATCTGGATGATTGTACTAGGCTACATCATTCCTCTAATTTTAAAAATGATATGCATGTTGATGTTTCTTTTGGATAGGTTGATTGTGCTAGCTCATCTATGTCCACTCTTAACTTGCTTGCTAATAGTGGTACTAGATGCTATATGACTAGCCAACCTAGTAGTGATACTGATGTTACTACTATTGTTGGTTCTTCTATTGATTTTCACGTTGTTGATGTTCCCAAGGATGGGAAAGTTATTTCTTCTATCTGTGAGTTGTCTGAATAGGTATTTGGCATAGAAGAGATTAAGATTAAACCACTTATATCTTTAGTTGAACAAACTCCTACCTTAGAGCTCAAATCATTACTAGACACTCTCAAATACACCTATTTAGAGATAGATGAGAAGCTTCCAGTGATTGTGGCTAGTAATATTATTCCAGAGAAGGAAGAGAAGCTTTTAGAGGTTCTTAAAAGGCGTAAAGAAGCTATTGGTTAGACTTTGGCTAATATACTTGGTATTAGCCCAGAGGTATGCATGCATAGGATTCTTCTTGATGATGGAGCCCATTTAGTCCGCCAGCCTCAAAGACACCTCAACCCACTAATTCTTGATGTTATGAAAAAGAAGGTATCTAAACTACTATTTACAGGTATAATCTATCCTATTTCTAATAGTGAGTGGGTGAGTCCTGTCTAGGTAATGCCTAAGAAAATTGGCATAACTGTAGTGAGAAATGAAAAGGATGAAATGATTCCTACTAGGCTTCAAAATAAATGGCATGTGTGTATTGATTATAGATGCCTAAATGTTGTTGCTAGGAAAGATTATTATCCCCTTCCTTTTATTGATCAAATGCTTGAAAGACTTACTGGAAAATCCCACTACTACTTTTTGGATGATTTTTTAGGTTACTTTCAAATCTGCATCGCTCCAGAAAATCAAGGAAAAACTACTTTTACTTGTCCTTTTGGCACTCTTGCATATAGGTGCATGCCATTTGGTCTTTACAATGCACTAAGTATTTTTGCACAAAATCAAATGTTATTATGTAAGTAAGCCATTGGGCCAATATCTAGGATAAAATACATCAAAATAAGGAGAAAGATACTTACATAGTAGTCCTTCTAACCTCAACCTCTAAAATTCATGCAAGAAACCATTGAGACAGTTAATTTCAGATTTGGGAGGAAGGTAAAAATCTACTAAACCAGAAATTAATCAAACTAAAATGTAGAAAAAGATCAGAGGATCAAGTTTTATAAAGCTTACCTTAGTTAAATCTCCCTTTAAAAGTGCAAAATAGTGGCAAGAAGATAAAAAAACCTAGCCTTCCCTCAAAGATGCAAAAATGCTCTTGTGTTTTTTGCAAAACAAATGCTTTGCCTCAAAGGTTTTAGGGTGGTTATAGACAGTTTTAAGGTTTTAGGTTGAAATAGGCTAACCTAAGTGTCCAAGATCTAATTGGGCTCATTTCCTAAGTGTTGGGCTAAGGTTAAATGGGTTGGGCTTGTAATACCATATTAAAATAGCACTTATTTTATATCACAAAGTGCCTAAAGCATCCATTTTCATAAAATTAATACTTTTAACAGCGGAAAATGGTGTCATTAAAGCCCATAATAATTCATTTTTGATTAAATGAACCATTTGGACTTACCAAACTCATCTTCCATCCTTAATCCACTTTTTCATATAGAATCATCACAAAATAAGGCATGGAATTTTGGTTTAGACCATACATATCAAAATTTGCAATACACTTCCATATTCCCAAATTCCATAATTCTTTCTTAACTTCAAAAATTCATAACTTGAGATAACCAACTCCAAATCATGCAAACTAAGACTTTTTGAATAGCTCAGGATATCATTTACATGTTGGAAAAATTTTAGATCAAAAGAATACCATATGTCCAATGAAATTCTTATAGAATAGTAGCTCTATCAGTTTTTCGCACAAGCCCAAACCTAAATCTTTAAAAATTTATATCTCAAGCTATAGAGCTCTACATTGAGTGATCTTGGTGGCTATGGAAAGTTTATACTATCCACTATATGTTTGTAAAATTTTATAAGTATTGGACTTCATTTGACCCCTCAAAAATCCAAAATACCAAACTAACTGAATGAACAGTGCACAAACATTTTTTGTAAAATTTAGCCAATGTTAGCTCTATGAAAAGCTCTAAATAAGATCTAATTTCTTATCAAATTTCATGACAAAATTCATCCATTTGGTTTAGTTTTGGTTTAGGGTAAGATTATAGCTCAAAATAGTAACAATATGGCATCAAATGGTCCAAAATGACTTCCTACATGCAATGTGACCATTTGAGCATGTCCAATACCTGAAATAGAGTATATAGAAGCATCATAACAAGTCCAAATCCTCATGGAACTTAAAATCACTCTCTCACTTATTCATATACATATACATTCTACAACTCATACATGCCAAAAACGTAGAATTCTATATATTTGGCTCCAACTATGATTCATACATTATATTTTCATGCTTTTATACATAAGTAAGGGTTTACATCTCATAAATAGCATATACATACACACTTTGACATTAAATTACATCAAATTCTATTCTATTATCAAAGTGACATGTCTTAAGCTTCTTGGTCTCCATTCTTAGCTCCATAAGCATTACCTAGACACGGTTAGGTAAAAAGTGAGGGAAAGTAAGATTCAAAGAATCTCAATAGCTCATTCACTCTTTCAAGTAGGCATATATGATATGTTATCATGTCAAAGAAGGCAAGCATGCATCTAGTACTTCTAAATACCAAACATAAATATCTTTCCAAGGTCATATAAACATATCAAGATTGAAAATAAGCTCTAAGGACTTTTGATCTAGTCTAACCTAATTATTTAGGACTTTTAGAATAGCATTACCCATTTTTTTAGGGACTTTTTAACTTAGCCTCACTCATTCTTAAGTTTTTTGGCCTTATCTTACCTATTCTTAGGAACTTTTGGCTTTTCCTCACCTAATTTAAGGGACTTTGGAAACAACCACACCCATCAAGAGCCATACACAATCAAAAATGCAATTCAAAAAGCATAATGGTACCAAAGTATTAAACCAATAGCTAAAGGCATGTTTCATGATTCAAACATATATACAAGTATTCAATGACAATTAAACAACTAAGAAATGCATACAAAAATAGATGAAGAGCTACCTTGGGTCAAGAAGTACAAATCTCCCTTTGATTCTCTAGCTTCTTGGTTTGGCCTCACACACACGCACTTGGAGGAGGCTTAATTTAATTGGCCTGGACATATCAAACAAGACATAAACACATTAATGAAACCATCCGTAGCTTTACATAAATTCTACATAGGCTAATTCTAGCTTATGACATGCATATAGTTCCATACAAGAGCATAATGAAGCAACTCATATAATTCATCATCTTGGCTCTAATTTCACACTTGATTGAAGTCACATGACTCCAATTAAACTTATTATAGTCAAATTAAGGAGTCTTAACACCAAGTTACTTCTTTATGCATAATGAAATCCTAAATTTCAACTTTCAAAATATGATTTCAAAATTCAAACCAATGGCTCTTTTGGTGTCTATAATTTATATCTAGACCATTTTTATCCTTGGAATCAAAGAAAACTCTCCTTAGGTACCTCTTTTCATACTTGGCCGAGACACCCACTGACTTAGGGAATCTGTAACATCCGGTTTCTCTGTAAATGCATAAAAATCACTAGATATAAAAGCAAGACCCCTAAAATAAATGATTTAAGGCCAAATAAAATTAGAATAAAATTTTAAATAATGACAAATGTGAATTTGAGGTTTGATTTGCCCAAAAATCCAAACTAGATGAGCTAGAAAAATTTGTGAAAGAAAGTGGGACATTTTCGTAATTTTTAGAAAATTTGAAAAACTCATATGAGGGTTTTTTAAACTAAAAATTTGAGCTTTTCAAGATTCTCAAAGGCCCTGAAAACTATAGGAACCCCTAGAATAGTTGAAACCTCTTCGATGAGCGATTTCAACCATCGGTTAATGAAAACTTTGACCGAATAGTTTAAAGTGATTTCAAATCTAATTTAGGTGAAATCAAAGCTATTTTATAAGTTATAGGACCTAAATTTTATAATGAAAAAGATGATTCTCAAAAAGGAGTTGAAACAAGCCCAATTGGATAAAACCAAGGATAGAAACTAAATTACAAATTTTAAAAGTTGCTTAAATGGACTCCTAGGCTTATAAATCAAGTCCCATTTTGTTCTAGCTCTATCCACCAATTTGCTTTTCATCCAAATAGATTCCAAAGGAGGCTTGAGTGGTGTACTAAGAAGGCGAGTTAAGGGAAGAAGAGAAAGCTTAAAATGTGTAAGATCTCCTTAGTTTTTCATGCTCTTTCTTTTACTAAACCTTTTCTTCTCTCTTCTCCTATGGTTTTGTTGATTAATTTAGACATGTTTGCAGTAAGGAGAAGATAGAAATTACAAAAGTTTTTGGAAGCATAACAAAGTGCCTTTGAAAAGCTTGTAAATAAAGTAAGGAAATCAAGGTTTTCATGCTTCTTCTTGGCTTCCTTTCACCGTCATTATTTCGGTCATAATTGTGAACATCATATTTTGTCCAAGCATGCTCCAAAAATCATGATAAAAATTAAACTAATAAAAAAATAGAAAACAAAAAGAGGAAAGACAAAAATCAAATAGGTCCTTTTAGCCCAACAAACAAAAAAAATAAAAATAAACAAAAAGGAAAAGAACAAAAAATAATAATAATAAAACAAGGTAAAAACCCATTAATCCAAAATTAAAACAAAAAGAAAACCAAAAAGGGAATAACAGAAATCGAAAACGAAAAAAGGGAAATAAAAATCAAAAGAGACCAGAAAAAAATGAATTAAAAAAAAGAGAGAAAGTAAAATCCACAGAGAAAGAGAGAGAAAAGACTAAAAGCAAGAAAATAATTTTGAAAAAACAAAAAAATAGATAACATGCAAAAAAAAATCATCAAAAGGATACTACAAGAAAAAGAGTAAATAAAATATGTATTAAAATAAAAAAGGGAAAGGAGCCCAACATTTTAAAGACTGAATCCAACAAGAAAATCGTTTCGACCCAATTCTCTTAAATCCCATTGGCCTTATACAAGAAAAAAGAGGATGGAAAAAAATAATACTAAAGCCCAATACCAAAAAAAAAGAGGATGAAAAATAAAATTTGATCTCAAAAAAGAAGAAGAAGAATGAAGTAAACAGAAAAGAGTCATAGTCCAATTCCTCCAAACCCAAAGACCTAAGTATTGAAAAAAAATAGGCTGAAAAATAAAGTCAGAAAAAAAATAGAGGCCCATTATTTCAACCCAGCAACTCTTCACTCTCCAACTGTTCCTTGAAGCCTAAAGCTAGCATCAAACAAATAATTAAAAAAAAAGAAAAGAAACCCTAGCAACGTGGTCCCCTCCTCCTCTGGCGTTCTCACTCTCGTGTCTGCCAGCATCAAGCATTCCTCCCATTACTCGTACAACCCTCAGCGGCTGAAAGTAGGCTAGGCAAAAGGGAACAGAGCAATGCATACTAGAATGAGTGAAGTAGAGAGGTACGGAGAAAAGGGGGGACCACATGGGGAAAAGGGGAATGCTTATAAAAATCAAGGGGAATTTGAAAGCAAGGGGATTTTTTTGGTTTGGAGGGATTCAGCATATTAGAGAGGCTAGGTAAGTGCCGCGAGAGGTTTGGAGGGGTCGCTGGAGAGGAATTTGAGAATTAGAGAGAAGGAACAGAGGTTAGTTTTTTTGGGAGGAAGAAAACGGAGAGGCGAAGGAGACCGGGGGAGAAAAGGATTCTATTATGGGAAAAAGGTGCAAAAGAGAAAGGGGAGGTTTTTCAGCATCTGATTTATAGTAGAGTGACCGAGAGAGACATAGTAAGGAGGTTTCCTTGTGGGTTTGATTTTTCAGGTTATAGAGGAACAGCATCGGAAGACAAAAGAAGCACGAAGAGGCAGAAGGCAAAAGTTGGGTGTGGTTCGAAGGAGAACAAGACTTCCAGATTTCAGCAATAAGGGCCCTTAGGTATTGGTTAAATCTCAATTCATTCTTATGGTATAGCCTTGTTGAGTCTCAGATTGTTGAATCATGTATGGTTTTTCGATTTCATCTCTGCAACCGAATAGCTATTGTATGGGCTGCTTCATGTCTATTTCATTTCTGATTGAGGAAATTTCAATTCATGATTGAAGCATGATTTTGTTGGTATCTAAGTGCTGAATGATTTTTTCTGTTATCCAATTTCATCTCTGCAACCAAGTAGTTATTATATGGGTTGCCTCATGTTTGCTTCATTTTTTATTAGTATAATTGCAGTTCGTGTCTGAGGCATGATTTGGTTGATGCATAAGTGTTGAATGATTTGCTATTATCTGATTTCATTTCAAGGGGTTACTTCGTTCCTTGCCTCATTGGCAACACATTAGGAATCTCCTTTTGAAAATACTGGTAACGTTAAATAGAGAATGAAATTAGGTAGTCCAGTGAAAATAAAATTAGTCATAAAGCTCCCTTGTTGTTTGAAACCTAATTTTGAATGCTGAATTAGGAAGAAATGCTCGAAAAATATGTCCTAAGTAGTAATGATTTCATGCTTGGAAAATATTGGGTTAATAATTCAATACAATGGGACTGATGGAACTATGCCGCTTTAAGTTTAGAATGGATTTCAGATATTTCATTCAAAAATACTTTTGTTGGATTTCTATGAATTATATTACTTGTATTATATTACTTGATTGATGACTCGGGTCTGTTGGTGGAACAAATGATGGAGAGTCCGGGCTTGCAATGCATAGGGAATGACCCTATTCTCCCATTAATAGAAGGAAAGAATGGAGTACAAGTGAATTGTAACTTGTATAGCTTCTAATTTTATCTTATCAGCCTTGTAAATATACTTAAGAATAATGTACAAAAACAAAGCTGCTATAGTGAGAGGAGAGGAGAAAATATCCTACTATATAAATTAGACTTTGAGAGGAGAAAATATCCTACACCAGTCAAATCCATATAGCAGCTTTGTTTACAGTGAGATCCTCATCTTGTGGTGGGGGCAATTTAGGGGCCAAAATTTTAAGGGTCATCGACCTACCTTGAAAAATGCACTAATAGTTGAGCTGTAGATATCTCCCCAAATAGTTAGAGCCAGACTTTTGTGAACCGATTATCTTAACCTAGGATCTACCCATGGTAGGACAAAGGAGGGCGTTTTTCTATTCTTTCATCATGTTCATGCATTCAATAAAAACTTATAGGGAAAGTGACAAATTGTCGCTGTTTACTGGAATGGTTAATGATATATCATTGCACATTTTGATATATGTTGACTATGATGAAGGTATGAGTTAATTTAACCAACCTTTGCCTAGTGGGTTTCCAACCCCAAGGAGGCCATAACCACATTTATCATAATCCCTTTGAAGGGGAAACTCATTTGGTTTATGTTTATTTTCTTCATGCATGCAAGAAAAATAGGGAGATAATATAAAGTAATAAATAATGTACAGTTCAATTTTACTTCTTTAAAAGAAAAGAATCTCTTTCTTTAAAATTTTCATCCTCACAAAATAATAAATTCTTCAAAAAAAAGGGGTCTTTAAGATTTTGGAAAATTATGGTACTAACAACTGAGTGTTATGTCGTGGTTAGGGAATGGAATTATTTTAAGGCATCAATCGTGTAGAAAGGTATATTTCTCTCGATTTGATTGTCAACTACTTTTTCTCCCATGAAGCAATAAAGTTTCTCGAGGAAAAGTATAAAGTTTTTCTCCTTTACTTATATCAAGACATTGCTCTCCATGAGGCATGAATGATTATTTAATTCTGAATTTGTCATATGCTAGGGGATTATTAAGTTAACTTGTGAAATTCTAAAGCCCATATTTTATGTAGCAATAAGAAAAACAAATTATCAAGTTAATAATAATGATCCCCCTACTATTTTTTTCTTTAGCTATGCTAATTGATGTGTTTTGAAGCAGTGATTTGTCGTTTAAGCTTATTAGCATAATGAAAGCAATGGAACATTCAGGCAACACGCAACATCTGAGTTTGAAACCAACTGGGTTAGTCATGACCGAAACAAAAATCAGAGTCAAGGTGGAAGCTGAGTCAAATGAAAGTCTAATTACATTGAGTAAGAAGCTAAAAGGAAGACACATTCAAGAATTCTGGAGGGATTATGGAGATATTTTGGACTTATTGCTAATACCAGTCCAATCAAAAGCATTATCGGCTTTGGCTCAATACTGGGAGAGTTCTCTGAGATGTTTCACATTTTCCACATTCCAAATTACAACCACCCTAGAAGAATATAAGAGCTTCTTAAATATACCTGTGGGAAGAAATGCATCAGTTTATACCTACCCAGGATATTTACCATCAAAGCAAGTGGTGGTGCAGATCTTAGGGGAAGATCCTAATAGAGTCAAATTGCACAAAAAGGGGTAAATTGAAGGTCTTTCGAGAAAGCATGTCGAGAAACGTCTCGAAGTCTTAGCAGAAAAAGGATACTGGAATACTTTTAAAAGGGTGTTGGCTTTAGCAATCTATGGACTAGTACTATTCTCATCAACAGTTGGAGTAATTGATTTGGTCGCTGTAAGTATATTTTGGGCGGTGGAGAACCAACATGTGAATCCCATACCAAAAATCATAGTAGAGACATTCTTGACATTGAGTTTTTGCCAAGAAGAAAGAAGAGAAAAATTGAAATGTTGCCTCCAATTCTTGACTGTTTGGGTTTTCAATCATATTTATGGGAGGAGATACCAATTAAGTCAAAGACACGACACTGTCCATAATCCTATTAGGGATTTCCTGAGTCGCGAAGGTTCTATATTGTCCACCACAAAGATGGACCGTGATGATTGGGCCTAGTTGCTTAGTTGTTTAGATGAAAATACAATCTGGTGAAAGCTAGCCTGGTGGGAAAGTGAGGAGATCATCTATTATTGTGAAGGATTCCTAAACGTACTCTTGATGAGCCCACATGGTTGTATTAATTACAATCCATCAATCTTTCTCTAACAATTTGCATATAGGTAGGATGTTCCCTCCAAAGGAGCAACACGCCTAATCTGTTTCCACCATAGTGACCTGGAAGCTAGAATACAAAGTCAAGAAATTAGGAATGCTTGGGGTAGAATGATATGGAAAGGGAAGTTTGAATTGGGTAAACATATTGTAGCCATAACCAAGGAGTATCATGAGTCGTTGAAGGAAAGAACCAAGGGTACTAATCCCTCTTTTAAGCCCCTTGATCTTTTGCTCAACAATGATATACGGGCCCTTAATGAACAACTAGCAAGGCAGATGGAGGACAAAAAGGAAAAATTGAAGGATTTAGATAAAAGAAGGCAAGAATGCTTGAAAGGACTGAATCGGGTGAAAAATGAATGCGCAGCCTTGCAAGAGGAAGCAACCAGGATAAAAAGGCGTAAAGGAAAAGTGGGAGGTGCTGAAATGAGAAGATTGAAAGAAGAAAACGTGAAGCCAAAGGATGCCATGGAAAAAGCGCAACAACATATGAAGGAAAATGGAGGAAGGATGCAAAACAACAATGCTAAGCTAATTAAGACAGTTAGAGAAAGAGATACATTGGAAAGCCAGATGCAAAGGCTCCAATCAAAGGAAATTCAACAAGAAATTGAAGTGCTAACAAAAGAATTGGAGAGGAGAACAAATGGGCTAGCCAATATTAGAAGTGATAACGCTGTGGTGATACAGAATTTAATAAATCAACTGAACCGACAAGTCAAAACCGCAGAGACATGGAAGGTTTTACATATTGAACAAACAGTAGAGAAAGAGAGATTTATGAGCTAGTTTAAAAAGTTGATCCTCCTAACTAATGAGGTCATCCCTGATTTTATAAGTGCACTCAAGAATGCTGAAGGCCTGACTAATCTGTTAAACACACCGGTGGAGATAACGAGCTTTTTCATGTCATGCAATGATGTTGTAATGGAATTGAAAAATCTTATTAGTTACTAACTTTTGAGTAAAGATGTACTCCAGTGCCAAACTCTTATCATGAAGTCACGCAAGTTTCTTGAATTAATCAAAGAATTAGTTTCTGTTCTATTCAATGAATGTTTACAAGAAATAATGAATAACTCAGATGAATGCAAGGACATTAATCATGTAAGGGTTCAAATTCTCTCTTGTATTAAGTGTCAACTTTGATTCTCTATATGGGTCAATAAAAATCCCTTAAAAAGTCAAAGGGCCCAATGTTTCGTTGCCAAGATAGTCAACTCAAATCATTGTTTCAATTTCAATTAAAGTATTTTCTAATGTGATTAAATTAATATTATTTTCAAAGAAAAAATTGTAAAATAGAAAAGGGGAGACAATATTGTGCCTCCAAAACGTAACCCATCTAACTAGACCTATCCTTCTATTAGAGTTTACAACACTCGTTTAAGAAGCAAGCTTATGGAAGGACACCAGATGGAAGGAAGCTAAAGAGTTGAGGAAGATACAACCACTCTAAATAGCAGTATCACAACTATGGAGAACCAAGTGGCTCAGATGAGCGAAATGATGAAGATGTTATTGGAGACCTTCAAAGGGAAAGGAGTTGATAATTCACCTAGCGCATCTAGTCACCCACCTGTCACTGCACAAATAGGAACAAGCTCACTTGGTGTGATTATAACGGAGGCACATTCTAGTCAAGTGGCTGACCACACTCTACAACAAAAGAATGTACAAGATCCCCCTATGAAGGTGGCTGACAAGCAAGGTTCCTACGATGAAGCAAAGGATATGCAAGACTTCCCTGGATATAATGCTACGTATACATTCCAGATTTCAACTGCGGATGGTAAAGGGAAGAATAATGATGCTAAGGAGGATTGGGAAAAAGAATTAGGGGAGGTCAAGGACTAATTACATGATCTACAAAGACCAACCACATGGGGATCATTGGATATAGAAGAGTTATGCTTGACTCTCTAGGTGTCAATTTCGAAGAAGTTCAAAGTTTCAGATTTTGACAAGTACGATGGTTCTGGTAATCCAATATACCATCTCAAGTCATATTGCACAAAGATGATTGTTTGATCAAGGGATAAAAAGTTCTTAATAAATTTCTTCCCAGAGAGTCTGATTGAGTCTGCCTTATTATGGTTTATGCAATTAGACCATTCTAAGATTCACAAGTGGAAAGATCTTACAAATGCTTTTATGAAACAATATAAATTTAATCTCGACACTGCCCTAACTAGAGAGCAACTAAAAAGAATGAGTAAGAAGCCAATCGAGTCATTCAAAAAGTATGCCCAAAGGTGGAGATTAATGGCTTCCTAAGTTCAACCTCTGATGATTGGATCTAAATTCTGTTTATACTTTATTCAGACCTTGTTCGATCCATTTTACAAAATCATGTTAGGAACTCACGTTACTAATTTTACTGATTTAATTGAGGTTGGAGAGAGAATTGACGCAGACATTCGAGACCGAAAGCTCACATCCCCTTTGATGGAGGATGGATTTAGGAAGGGACAAGGTATGAAGAAGAAAGAAGGGGAGATAAACTATGTTTAACCCTCAAGGCCGTTCCTGCGTCGACCTGTGTCTTATCAGATCAGTAGGGGAAGCGAAGGCCAAAATCAATATAGGCCAACAGTGAATGGACTGAGACAACTGAAGAAGGGAGTTAATGCACGACTGAAGGACAACCGTCCATGGCCTAATTTCAATTCAACTAATGTGGAGTTTTACCAGAAATTGTTGGAGGTAAAACTCATAGGGCCACAGTATGTGAAGGGGCTGCAACCACCGTACCCAGCTAGGTACAACCCCAATGTCTCTTGTGAGTATCATATGGGAGCCCCAGGGCACTCAATTGAGAATTGCACAACTTTCAAAAGGAACGTGCTAGATTTGATCGAGTTCAACCATATCCAGTTTAAGTCTGGGGAAGATTCAACAATTGCCACCAATCCCCTACCTAGTCATAGGTGATAGGTGAATGCCATTAAAAATGAGTTGAAATTTTTCAAGAACCCCGATACTATTGGATTGCCTTTGAAGATTCTGATAGCTAATCTTCAATTAGCTGGATACATGTTAGAATTATCACCAGAAAAGTCTGTCAAAACAATCATTAGGCCATAGGCTATGTTTTGTGACTACCATCAACAAGATACAGATCATCATATCGAGAATTATGTGCAGTTCCAAAAAGCATTGAAAGAATTAATGACATTCGGTGTTATGGTTGTAGGGAAGTCTGAAGAAGAGATTTGTGTAACATATAAGAAATATGTTAATATTGTCATCCCTACCAGATAGTTGAAAGCAGTTACTCTAATTGTTAATGAGCCTTTTTCAATGGCGGTCCCCTTCACTCCAAAACCATCACCAATGATTGTTAACATGCCAACTCTTTTCCCATATGAAAGTGATCGTGTTGTACCTTGGAGATATAAGGAGACTATTGAATTTCCCTCGCGTCAAACAGTAATCGCTAAGGCGGAAGGAGAACCTGTCACTAATGTAATTGAGGCTAGGAGGGTCACCCAAAGTGGTAGGGTCTACTCCCCTACAAATGTTGAAAAACATCTGAAGGGAAAAGGCATTGATACTAACAGTCAGAAAGAGGAAAGAGAAGGTAGTGGTGGTGATGAATTCTTACGGATCATGAAGCAGAGCGAATATGACGTGGTAGAACAACTGAAGAAAACTCCAGCTCGAATTTCAATTTGGTCCTCAGTCATGAGCTTGAAGGTGCACCGTCGAGCTCTGCAAAAAGTATTAGAGGAAGCATATGTGCGGCCTGACATTACTTTAGAGAAGGCTGCTAATGTGATGAATATTGTCAAGTCTACATCTACCATTTCATTTTCTGAAGAGGAGATTGTAGGGACATCTGCCAATTAGCCTAAGGCTTTGCATATTACTTTGAAATGCAATGGCTTTGTAATCGTGAAGGTCTTGATTAATAGAGGATTGGCACTTAATGTGCTACCGCTAGCCACATTTGAGCAACTAGCAGTTGAGGCATCACACAATGAAAGAAGTGATATGGTGGTTAGAGCATTTGATGGCTCTAAAAGAGCAGTGATTGGCAATACTCGTTTGTCCTTAGAGATCGAACCAAAAACATTCATGGTAGACTTTCAAGTTATGGATATTGATCCATCCTACATAATGCTGTTAGGTAGGCCTTGGATCCATTCTACAAGTGTCGTGCCTTCTACCTTTCACCAGAGGGTTAAGTTCATTGACGAGGGGAGGATGATCACTATCAAAGGAGAATAGGAGATAATGTTGAGTAAACCCAGTTCTCTGCCATATATAGAAGTTGCTAAATAAGAGATGGAAATTCTATTTCAAAGCCTAGAGATAGATGGACCCAAGCCTACAGTCGGAAGTGTCAATCAGATCGTGATGAAAATGTTAGAAAGAAATGGGTTCCAATCTGGAAAGGGACTTGGGATACAGCTTCAAGGAATTGAATGGCCTATTTCCCTCCTAAAAAATCTTAAGCACCAAGGATTATGATATGAACGTATATTGTCAAACCAACTAAAAGCACAACTAAGCATGAAAGGAAGTGAGGGGCAAAAGAAGCAGAAAATTCCCCATATAAGAGAAACTTTTCCAAGTCCTTTAGGGGTCATGAACTGTTTAAGCATTTCAATGGTTGGCGATGGGGTCAAGTGAGGAGTTAAAGCTTGGATCGCGGTCGATGATTCTGGGGAAAGATTAGATAATTGGGAAATCAAGGATATCACTAATGTTGTAACTTTAGAGTAATTGTTATGATCGTGTTGTTCCTTTGTTTTAATTTGTCTAAGACATTTTTCTTTACAATTTCAGTCAGTACTTTATGAATGATAGTGGTATTTTGTAAATGAAATTAAAGTCCTTAGGTATCATGCCTTTTCTTTCTATATATTTTCCTATTCATTCATTTTCCTTTTATTTCTTCCTCTAGGAAATCATTTTCCTCGGGACTCCTGTCCAACACAGAAGTCTTCAAGCCCCCATTGAGTGATTTATGTGTTACTACGGATATGCATGGTTCTGAATTTGATAATGAAGAATTAACCCACATCTTCGAAAAAATGCTCGATTCTGAAGATAAAGGAATATGCTCACATGAAGAAATAATTGAAAACATTAATTTAGGGACAAAGGAAGATAAAAGGAGATTAAAATGGTAGATAATCTAGAAAAGAGGGAAATGGTTCAGCTTTTTAAGAAATACATGGACGTCTTTGCATGGTCTTATCAGGACATGCCTAGACTCGATCTAGATATTGCTTCTTATGAGATTCCTTTATTCCCAAATGTCAAGCTAAAGAAGCAAAAATTGAGAAGGATGGGCTCGATATGTCTTTGAAAATAAAAGAAGAGGTCATGAAACAATTAGAGATAGGATTCCTCCAAGTGTCCATATACCCTCAATGGGTAGCAAACATTGTACCAGTCTCAAAAAAAGACAGAAGGGTTCGCATGTGTGTTAATTATAGGGATTTGAACAAGGCAAGCTTGAAAGATGATTTCCCGTTGCCTCATATTGATGTTTTAGTTGACAATATGGCACGAGCCCACTGGTATTCTTTCATGGATGGTTACTCAGTAATGCCATTTGAATTAAAGAACGCAAGAATAACTTATCAACGGGCCATGATGGCACTCTTTCATGATATGATGCACAAGGAGGTTGAAGTGTACATTAATGATATGGTGGCTAAATCTGGAGAAGAGGAGAGCCACGTGGCAGTTTTAAGAAGATTATTTGAAAGGTTGCGTGAATACAAACTCCACTTAAACCCCAACAAGTGTATTTTTGGGGCTTTAACTGGAAAATTGTTAAGCTTCATGGTGAGCCAGAGGGGAATAGAGGTGGATCCCGATAAAGTAAAAGTAATTCAGGAAATGCCATCTTCCTAAATTAAAAAGGAGGTGCAAAGTTTTCTGGGTAAGCTAAATTACATAGTGAGATTCATTGCCAACTTAACTGCAATCTGTGAGCTGATTTTTAAATTGCTAAAAAAGAACTACACTAGAGGATGTGATAGTAACTGTCAGCAAGCTTTTGACAAAATTAAAGATTATCTATTACATCCACAAATTCTGGTTCCACCCACACAAAGACGAACTTTGATCCTTTATTTGACCATCTTGCAGAGATCAATGGGGGCGGTATTAGGACAACATGATGCCTCTAGAAAGAAGGAGCAAGCAATTTATTACTTGAGTAAGAAATTTAATGAATGTGAAGCCTGCTACCCATTAATTGAGAAGACTTGTTGCAGGTTAACATGGACCACTAGATGTTTGCGGCAATACATACTTTATTTTACCACTTGGTTAATCTCTCGAATGGATCCTATCAAATATATTTTTGAAAGCCCACACGTTTCTGGGAGAGTTTCGAAGTGGCAAGTGATTTTATCTTAGTATGATGTCAAGTATATGATGCAAAAGTTTGTAAAAGGTAGTGTCATAGCGGATCACTTGGCTGAAAATCCTTTGGATGAGTACCAACCATTGGATTTCCATTTCTCTGACAAGGACATATTGGCTATAGAGGGTGATAAAGATGAGGGAGGTGATGATGATGGACGGTGGAAGATGTATTTTGATGGAGCTGCAAACATGTATGGCTATGGTATTGGAGCAGTAATTATGTCCCCTGAAGGAAAACAATTCCTAATGGCCACTAAATTGGAGTTTGAATGCACTAATAATGTAGCTGAATATGAAGCTTACATTAATGGGCTAAATGCTACTGTAACTCTGGGTATAAAAAGTCTCGAAGTTTTTGGTGACTCAGTTCTTATAATTCATTAGGTGACCGGAGAATGGCAAACTAAATATTCAAAACTAATTCCATATCAGAAATTTCTGGCTCAATTAATCAAGCAATTTGAAGAAATCAATTTTCATCATGTCACTCGAGATAAGAACCAATTTGCAGATGCTTTAGCCACCTTAGCAGTGATGATCAGACTCAACTATGGAGTCCAAGTCTAGCCACTCTAAGTGGAAGCCAGAGATTTATCAGCATATTGTTTAAATATAGAAGAAGAGCATGACAGGCGACCTTGGTATCATGACATTAAAACCTATATGACAAGCAGGGAATACCCAGTTGAGGCCACTGAAAGTGATAAAAAGGCTATCTGGCGTCTAGCTAGGAACTTCTTCATTAGCAATGGGATCTTATACAAGAGAAGTCATGATGGCATACTGTTACGGTGTGTGGATGTGAGGGAGGCCCAGAAGATAGTCACAGAAGTGCATGAAGGAATATGCGGTACATACACAAATGGTCTCATGTTGGCCAAACAGATCTAGAGATGTGGATATTTTTGGTTAACAATGGAGAAGGATTGCATTGATTATGTTCAAAAGTATCACAAATGCCAAATATACTCGGACAAGATCAATGTACCACTAGTTTCGTTACACAATCTAGTGGCACCTTGGCCATTCTCCATGTAGGGCATTGATATAATCGGCCCGATTAATCCCAAGGCTTCAAATGGATATTGTTTCATTCTGGTTGCTATTGATTATTTCACTAAGTGGATAGAAGCTAATTCCTTCGCCAGTGTTACTCAAAAAGCCTTCTGCAAGTTCCTCAAAATGAACATCATTTGTCGTTATGGGATACCTGAAAAGATCATTACAGATAGTGCTGCCAACCTAAATGGAATAGAAATCCCTAAACTCTGTGAATAATTTAAGATCAAGCATCATAATTCAGCGTCATATCGACCACAGATGAATGGAGCAGTGGAGGTGGCAAATAAGAACATAAAGAAGATCATTACTAAAATTACAATCACTTACAAAGATTGGCACGATATACTTCCGTATGCATTGCACGGTTATCGCACGCCTGTGCGTACATCAACTAGGGCAACTCCGTACTCTCTAGTTTATGGAATGAAAGCTGTCACACCAATTGAGGTTGAAATCCCATCTTTATGGGTATTAATTGAATCCAATTTAGATGAAAGTGATTAGGTGAGAGCTCGGTATGAGCAGTTGAATATGATTGAAGGATGAAGACTCACCGCTATATGCCATGGGCAGTTGTATCAAAAGAGAATGGCATGAGCTTTCAACAAAAAGCTTCGTCCTAGAAAGTTCGAAACTAGTGAACTAGTTCTTAAAAGAATCTTACCAAATCAGGATGATGCTCAGGGCAAATGGGCTCCTACCTACGAAGGGCCTTACATTGTAAAGCACGCCTTCTCAGGAGGGGCGTTAGTTTTGATAGGCATGGACGGTTGTGAATTGACTAAACCCTTCAATTCAGATGTAGTAAAAAAATATTTTACATAAAAAAGAAAAGCTCGCAAGGCTGAAAACCCAAATGAGCGACCTAGGCAAAAGTTAAAGCATGATGAAAGCTCGCTAGGCTGAAAATCTGAAAGGGCAGCCTAGGCAAAAATTAGAGCCAAAAAAAAAAAGAGAAGAGAAAGAAAAGAAAGAAAAGAAAGAGAGAAAGGAAAAGAAAAGCCCGCTAGGTAATATAAGGAAATGCCTAGGCAAAAGTTAGGGCAAAATTTAAAGTTCAAAGTTAGGTAGAAGTATAGGAGCAGCAAGTATTAAATTAGATTCCACATATGCATATCTTGTATAACGCAAAGGATCACCTTGTGGGGGTGGACAAGGACAATTGTAAAGGACATTCTCTGAAAGAACTTTTCGGTTCTAATTCTTTTGTCTTTCTTGTGTTCCAAATTACCTATTGCCTTAACTCTTATGTGCTTTATAAAACTTTTTGTTGGAGATTATTCTTCTAATAATTTCTCGTCTATTTTAGTTACAATTTATTGATTCATTCATATTGCGACCACTTGCATTCATGCTTTATATGAATAAATTAATAACTAAGGAATGACATTCGTCAAAGCAAATACCTGGCACGCTAGCATTGATATCCTCTTTGGACCGATTGCCTTAATCATTCTTGGAGGGATAGAGCGGGACCAAAATATTAAACGTTGTTTATTAAAATGCCTTCTTTTCTTAACTTAATCATCAAGACATTCATAAATGACATATGTGGGGACTTTCATTCCCAAGAGAGCAAACGAAAGGGATAATTGTGGTCTCCAAGATAACGTACAAAGATCTCTATTGGTGGAGCAGCGAGAATTCCCAATTGGATGTAAGCCACAACACCAAGGGTCTAGTTAAATAGGTAGCGCTTCGAGGGGACAATATACCTTGCCTCTATAGTTGGTCAATTAAAAGTTTGAACAGTTGGTAATGCCTCTAAACTAACATTTAAAAAAAAAAACACACACACACACACACACACAAATAATAATAATAATAATAATAATTTTTAAAGAAAAAAAAGAAGGAAAAAAGAAAAAAAAAAGAGAGAAAAAAAACAATAATGAAACCAACGAATAATAATTCATCAGTTGCCATGCACACTTTCATACTGGGGTAAGTAAATATTAAATAGAGCATCCCATATGTTTTTCAAGAAGCAGAAATCACACCAGGGGCAACATCCACATGTCTCATGTTCCAGCTCATAAGATTACATTCAATGAATCCATTGGTTACGTTCATCATGAGGCTCTGCTCATATATCATGCATTTCGCATATGCACATGCATTCCTCAAACATTGGGACAAGCATTCAAAATCCTGTATAGAACAAGCACCTTTAAGTTCTATGCAAAATAGGCACCCTTAAATCCTATGCAGAATAGGCACCCAAAGTCTTGCATAGAATAGGCACCCTTAAGTCCTACGCAGAATAGGCACCCAAAGTCTTATATAGAATAGGCACCCAAAGTCCTGCATAGAATAGGCACCTTTAAATCCTACGTAGAATTGGCACCCAAAGTCCTACGAAAAAATAGGCACCCTTAAGTCCTACGTAGAATAGGCACCTTAAGTCGTGCACAGAATAGGCATTCTTAAGTCCTACTTAGAATAGGCACCCAAAGTCCTATACAGAATAGGCACCCTTAGTCCTACGCAGAATAGGCACCCAAAGTTCTGCACAGAATAGGCACCCTTAAGTCTTATGCAGAATAAGCACCCAAAGTCCTGTACAGAATAGGCACCCTTAAATCCTACGCAAAATAAGCACCCAATGTCCTATGTAGAATAGGTACCCAAAGCCCTGCATAGAGTAGGCCCCTTTAAGTTCTGCGCAGAACAGGTACAAATAAAAGCCTTGCCAGAATAGACATTAAAGTCCTGCACAAACCAGGCACTCAAACATCTTGTATAAATTGAGCATATGTTAAAAAATCTTGTACTTTCAAGCATCTTTTATCAAGTTCCAGCACCTCCAAGTAAATTAATTTTCCTTAATCTATTAGCTCTCCAAACAAGATATATGTTTTCATCTTTACGTATTCTTAAGCTAAGGATATCAAAAATTGCATTTTCGATCTCCTCGCTTAAAGAATAAGTAAAGAGGGGCAATCTATAAATACAATATTTTGCTTGGGTCACTCTTACCTTTTCTTTATTGTTTAATTGATAAGAGGCAGTCAAATCAGGCTAAACAAAATACGGGTTCTTATCTTTACTTATTTCTTATACAAAAAAAATATCAAAAATTACATTTTTTTAATTTCTTTGCTTAAGAAACAAGTAAAAAGGGGCAACTGTGAACACCGTATTTTGTCCAAGCATGCTCCAAAAATCATGATAAAAATTAAACTAATAAAAAAAATAAAAAACAAAAAGAGGAAAGACAAAAATCAAATAGGTCCTTTTAGCCCAACAAACAAAAAAAAATCAAAAGGAAAAGAACCAAAAAAAAAATAATAATAATAAAACATGGTAAAAGCCCATTAATCCAAAATTAAAACAAAAAGAAAACTAAAAAGGGAATGACAAAAATCTAAAACGAAAAAAGGGAAATAAAAATCAAAAGAGACCAGAAAAAAATGAATTTAAAAGAAAGAGAGAAAGTTGAATCCACGGAGAAAGAGAGAGAAAAGACTAAAAGTAAGAAAATAATAAAAAAACAACAAAAAAAGATAAATGGCAAAAAAAAAAATCATCAAAAGGATACTACAAGAAAAAGAGAAAATAAAAATATGTATTAAAAAAAAAAGGGAAAGGAGCCTAACATTTTTAAGACTGAATTCAGCAAGAGAATTGTTTCAACTCAATTCTCCTAAATCCCATTGGCCCAATACAAGAAAAAAGAGGATGGAAAAAAATAATACTAAGGCCCAATACTAAAAAAAAAAAGAGGATGAAAAATAAAATTTGATCCCAAAAAAAAAAAAGGAGAATGAAGCAAACAAAAAAGAGTCACAATACAATTCCTCCAAACCCAAAGGCCCAAGTATTGAAAAAAAATGGGCTGAAAAATGAAGTCAGAAAAAAAAATGGAGGCCCATTATTTCAACCCAGCAACTCTTCAAGCTCTCCAATCGTTCCCTAAAGCCTAACGCCAGCATCAAACAAATAATTAAAAAAAAAAAGAAAAGAAACCCTAGCAACGTGGTCCCCTCCCCCTCTAGCGTTCTCACTCTCGCATCTGCCAACATCAAGCGTTCCTCCCATTACTTATACAACCCTTAGCAGCTGAAAGCAAGCTAGGTAAAAGGGAATGGAGCAACACACACTAGAATGAGTGGAGCAGAGAGGTACAGAGAAAAGGGGGGACCACACGGGGAAAAGGGGAACGCTTATAAAAATCGAAGGGAATTTGAAAGCAAGGGGATTTTTTTAGTTTGGAAGGATTCAGCATATTAAAGAGGCTGGGAAAGTGTTGCGAGAGGTTTTGAGGGGTGGCTAGAGAGGAATCTGAGAATCGGAGAGAGGGAACGGAGATTAGTTTTTTCGAGAGGAAGAAAATGGAGAGGTGAAGGAGACCGGGGGAAAAAGGATTCTGTTCCAAGAAAAGGGTGTGAAAGAGAAGGGGGAGGTTTTTCGGCCTCTGATTTACAGGAGAGTGACCAAGAGAGACATAGTAGGGAGGTTTCCTTGTGGGTTTGATTTTTTGGGTTATAAAGGAATAGCCTCGGAAGACGAAAGAAGCACAAAGAGACAAAAGGCAAAAGCTGGGTGTGGTGCGAAGGAGAATAAGACTTCCAGATTTTAGCAACAAAAGCCCCCAGGTATTGGTTAAATCTCAATTCATTCTCATGGTATAGCCTGGTTGAGTCTCAAATTGTTGAATCATGTATGGTTTTTCAATTTCATCTCTGCAACTGAATAGCCATTGTATGGACTGCTTCATGTCTGTTTCATTTCTGATTGAGGAAATTTCAATTCGTGATTAAAGCATGATTTTGTTGGTATCTAAGTGTTGAATGATTTTTTTTGTTATCCAATTCCATCTCTGCAACCGAGCAGTTATTATATGGGTTGCCTCATGTTTGCTTCATTTCTTATTAGTATAATTGCAATTCGTGTCTAAGGTATGATTTGGTTGATGCATAAGTGCTGAATGATTTGCTATTATCTGATTTCATTTCAAGGGGTTACTTCATCATTGGCAACACGTTAGGAATCTCCTTTTGAAAATACTGGTAACATCAAACAGAGAATGAAATTAGGTAGTCCAGTGAAAATAAAATTAGTCTTAAAGCTCCCCTGTTGTTTGAAACCTGATTTTGAATGCTGAATTAGGAAGAAATGCTCGAAAAATATGGCCTAAATAGGAATGATTTCATGCTTGGAAAATATTGGGTTAATAATTCAATACAATGGGACTGATGGAGCTATACCGCTTTAAGTTTAGAATGGATTCTAGATATTTCATTCAAAAATACTTTTGTTGGATTTCTGTGAATTATATTACTTGTATTATATTACTTGATTGATGACTCGGGTCTATTGGTGGAACAAATGATGGAGAGTCTGGGCTTGCAATGCATAGGGAATGACCCTCTTCTCCCATCAGTAGAAGGAAAGAATGGAGTACAAGCGAATTGTAACTTGTATAACTTCTAATTTTATCTTATCAGCCTTGTAAATATACTTAAGAATAATGTATGAAAACATAGATGCACACCAAGCACACACCCTCACAAATTATCAGTTATCCACACATCTTTCTTTCTCTTATTTTTTTTTTGTCCTTATTTTATTTTATTTCTATTTTATTAGTGCAGCCGTGTGGGATTTTACATCCCTTCAGGGACATAGGTATAAACTAAAGGGCTATGTGTGGCAATAAAGCCTCATTGATGCCTTTTGGATCTTAAGTTTATGTTTTAGTGTTTTTGGGCTTCAACGGCCCCGTTCAAAAAAGCCTTTTAAGAAAATTCTAAGGAAAAAAATACACCAAGAAAACAAAACAAAACAAAAAGTAGAAAGGGATTAAATCCCAAAAAAAAAAAATCATTTTGAGCCTTAAAGATTTATCCGTTTTTAGAGGTTCTTTTGCAAAAAAAAAATGTTATTCTAAAGTTTTAAGCAAATTTTGTCTGGACTTGATCCTCAAAATAAGTAAACAAGTAAATAAAATAAATAAGCAAAGGAGAACAGAGGGTTTAATTAAGAAAAGAAAAAATATAAAGATAAAATAAAATAAAAATAAGGGAAAAAAGACAAAAGAAATTGAAACAAAAAAAGGGAAGAGGAATTTTTTTACTTAAACACAAACATCATTTTGAAATTTAAAACAAAATAAAAAAATTAAAAAAGAAAAAATATATAAAAAAACATATACAAAAACAAAAACAAAAACAAAAAAATAAAAGAAATAAAAAAGGAAAAAAGAACAAAAAAATAATGACAAAAAAAAAAACTAAAATGAAAGAAAACCAAAAAAAACAAAAACAAAAAGAAAGAAAAAGAAAGAATAAAAAAATATAAAAAAAAAGATGAAGCAATGCAAAACCAAAGACAAAACAAAGAAAAGAGATAAAAACAAAAAAACAAAAAAAAAGAGAAAAGAAAAGATAAAAAAAGTCAAAAATAAATTGAAACCAAAAGCAAAAATCAAAATACAAGAAAAATTAAGAAAGTCAAAAATTAAAATCAAATGAAAAGTTTTGAAAATGCAAAAAGGAAAAAAGAAAAACCCTTTTTTTTAATTTCAAAGAAAAAATCATTAAACATAAAAAACAAAAACCAAAAAATAAAAACAATAAATTAAAACAAAAAGGAGGAGAGGAAAATTTTTCTACTTAAGCATAAACATCATAGATGAATTAAAAAAGAAAATTTAACCAAAAAATTTATTAAAAAAAATGAATGAAAAAATCAACAAGAATTAAACAAAATAAAACAAAAAGACAAAAGGAAAAATGATGAAGGAAAAGAGGAGAGAAAAAGTGAAAATGCAAGAAGAGTAAAATTAAATTTAACTTTAACAAATTAAGACACATTAACCAATCTCAAAACTTGTTTTATTTGTTAAAAGAAAAAGTAATTTATTTTCTTTGTCTTTTAGCAAAAAGAAAAAAATAAAAACAACACCCAAACAAAAAAAAATTAAAACAAATGAAAAAACAAAAACAAAAACAAAACAAAACATCAACCAACAAATATAATTTCCATTCGAACTACGTGGACTTTAATCCCTCCTAGAGGATATGTAGGCCCTAGTCTCTCATCCTAGATCAAGTTTGCCTTTGTAAATAAATATTTTCTTCTAGTTTTATTTCTTTAATTTCTTTTCATCTTATTTTACTTTTTAATTTTATTTCTTTTTTTACTTATTTTACTCTTTGAATTCCTTTCTATTTTATTCTTAATTTTATTTCTTTTAATTTTATTTTCTTAAGTTTTTCTTTTTGCTTTGCATGTGATTTATTAGAGAGAATTAGAATAAAATAGAGGCCATATTAATTTTGTACAACTAATTTAGGGTAACCATTCTCAGTAACAGGTGTAGTAGGGTACCTAACACCTTCCCCACTTATAATCGACTCCCGAATCTAAATCTGGTTCATAGACCATTTTTCAAATTAAAAAAAAAAGGGTTTTCCAAAGTTTTGACTTTTCAAAAATTAAAATTTTGGTGGCGACTCCTGAATCTACTCTTATACTACTTAATTCAATTTTAATTTCAGTTTTCATTTTCTTTAGAAAATTGAATCGAATTTTCTTTTCAAAATTTCTTTTTTAGCTCTACGCGGTCGCATTTTCGAGTGTGACAATAATAGAAGGGAGATATTGGAACCTTATCTCAACCTAACTTAATAAGAAATGAGGTCTTGAGGCAAGAGGAACTACATGGAGCAATGAGAACCCAAAAAGAACTTATAAACAATAAGATACAAAGCCTAGGGATTTAGTTGCACCTAGGCCAAGATGAAGCTTTCTAGTAGTAATTTAAGTTATCTAAGAGTTTATATGAGTTATCAAAACACCTAGGAAGTCTTACAAGTGGCCATGCCCTAAGGGAAATGAAGCAAAGTCCATGGGCTCCATACACTTGCTATGTCTCAGCTAAGGAGGCTTGGAGCACCTAGGGAGTATTTTAATTTTTTCTAAGACTAGAATGAGACTAGATCTGATAGAAGAACATCACAGGAGGTGTTGAAAAAATTTTAGAAAGCATAGATTATGAGATGGAGGTATAGGCTTCATGATGAGACATTAGGAAGCAACTAATGTGTAGGCTCCTTAGAATGAAATTGTGATGACTCCAAGGAGTCTAAATAAAGTCAAGAAACTTAGATAAGGGAGAGAATGGAGCCACGATCATGAATTCTTATAGTTGCATCATAAAGTCTTGTATAGAAGCATGATAGAGGTATAGAACAAAATAGTTTCACATAGAGTGTATGTGATGCCAAAGCTTATTTCCATAAGTGATTCATATCTCTTTTGAGGAGAACTAAGGGCCACCTAGTTGTAAGGCTTGGCCAAGAAAAGGGAGAAGAATTTTAAGAGAAAAGTGGGTGCATTGCTCCAACGTAGCTCTTTAACCTTTCTCTCATACATTGCTTGGATTTTTTTTCTTGTTTTTGAGTGTTTTGTGTATGTTTATGCCATGAGAAATGTTTCTAGATATTTCCTATATGCCATGGTACCATAATGTTATTGAAATGTGTGTTTATTAATGTGTTTTGGTTTGAATGGATGTGGTGATGTCAAAAGTCCCTAGGATTGGGTGAGACAAAGCCAAAAGTCTCTAAAAAAGTGAGGCTTAGTCAAAAGTCCCTTGAAAATGGATGAGGCAAGTCCAAAAGTCCCAAAGAAAAAGGATGAGGCTAAACTAATGCCCTTGAAAGCCTATGTATGATATGTATAAGTTTCTTGAACATAAAAAATGCTTTATATATGCCTACTATTAGTTAAATTGCCATGCATGCATTCTTTGACTTAAATGTATTCATTATGTATGTGTAAAAGGGTTAAGAACTATTGAGATTCTTTGAATCTCACTCTTCCCCCTCCATATGCTTATTCATGTCTAGGTGAGCCAAGAAGTCCAAGGAAAGAAGACCAAATGCCTTAAAGCATGATACTTTGACAAGGAAGTAGCTAACTAGTAGTTTTAAGGGTATATTAATGTCAAGAAATGTATTCATATGGTGTATATGAGATGTAACCATTTTAACAAGTTTGAATGTATATATATGTGATGTATGTATGAACCTTGGAGCTATATGTATGGAAATGTGAGATTTTGCCATCCATATGCTAGTATGTATATGTGTAAGGATGCAAGTGACATGGTGAGTTTGAGCACCATGATGTTTGGAACCATTTGAGATGTTTCCCTAGGCTATGTTTGTGCTATGGGATGTGCTCAAGTGCCAATGGTATATTAAGAATAATATTTGGTGCCACTTTGACCCAATTATAGTGCTAAAAGTGACTAAATCTTAAGCTTAACTCTAAACTGACCAAATGGATGAATTTCTCCAAGAAATTTGGCACGAATATAGGTCTCATCTAGATATTTTCATAGAGTTAAAGAACACCTAATTTAAAGGTCTAGAGAATTTATTATGATTTTTCAAAGTTGAAAAAATTTTGCTAATATAGTAACAACATTATTCATATGGTCAATTTATATTTCTATATCACATATGAGTCAAATGATATCTAATGCTCATAACATTTTGTAGCCATTAAACACCATAAGCTTTTCATACCCACTGAGATCACCCCATTTAGAGCTCTGAAGAGGGTGAACCAAATTTTTAAATTTGTATGATAGTACTAGTAATGCAGCCTGACTTTTGGTCTATTCTATCAATTTTTGTAGGTTAAATTCTTTTGTTTTGGTATGAAACTATTTTTATCAGTAGTCAACATCCAGAGCTTTCTAGAGTAGTATGGTTTTCTTGATTTCTATTTTTATAGAATTAATTATAATTTTCCAAAATTCATATTAGTAAACTAGAACAATGAACCTAAGGCCAAAATCTGGTTTATGTAATGTATGGTTCCTAGCTCGAGATATATGAGATGAATGGTGATGTTTATGACTTGTATGGATGTAATATGGGTAGAAAATGATATTGATGAGTTCACATGATCCATGAAGCATGAAATGAAATTTTTGGGCCTTACGTAACACAAAATAATGCTATTAAAATTATTGCTCTTCATATAAAGTGTATAAATTAAGCCTTGGTAATGGGATGAGATGGCTAAGGTAGCTAAGGTATTACAGAATCCATGGAGTTTCATTCAATTTTCTAGGGGATTTGGCATCCATGAAGCTTCCTAGGTCTCTTATAAAATCAAATATACTCTTATATAAGTTAAATTATCATTAGAAAGCTTTATAAATCCCTATGTGCAATTAAATCCCTAATCGCCATAACTTATAATCTATAGGTTCTTTTTGAGTTCTAATTGTTTGTTATGATTCCTCACACTTCAAAACCTCAATTCCTATTAAGTTTGGATTAAAATTAAATTCTTTACATATTACCGTTAATTCTGGCCAAACACACATGCATGGAAGAAGGCTAAGAAGCAAGTTAAGCCATGGTTTCTTACCTTATTTCAAAGCTTATCAAGAGTGCTTTTCTAAGCTTCCAAGAGTTTCCCTATTCCTCTCTCCCTTTTATTGAACCAGACATAAAACAACACCATTTACATTACTAAAACCATGAGAAGAGAGAGGAGAAAGAGGAGAAAAAGTTTAGTGAAGTGAGAAGGATGAAAAATTAGCAAAATCTTACACTTTTAAGCCTTGGCTTCTTCCTTCCTTGCTCCTCCTTTGGTGCACTACTTAGAATTGCCTTTGGTTCTATTTTAGACTAGATGAAAGTCAATAAGGAGGAAGGAGAGAAGCGGGACTTAATTTAAGGCAATGGGAGGCTTAATTATGACATTTTTCAAAATTCTAATTTAGTCTCTCATCTTGGTTTCTCCATTTGATCTTATTTCAACTATTTTTTTAGAACCGTTTCTTCCATCATGAAATTTAAGTCCTTTAATTTATAAAATATTTTTGATTTCATCTAAATTAGATTTAAAACCTTACTGAACCCAACCAAAATTTTGGTTAACTGAATACCTAAAATATATATCGGATGGGTTTTGGCCATTCTAGGGATTTTTGAAACTTAATTTTTCTATTTAAAGCTTCCTCCTTTAAATTTTCAAAAAGTTATCCAAAATTATGAATTTGCCACTAGCCTTCGTATCTCTTCATTAGGTTGTTTTGGCTCTAGTTCCAAGCTAACCTTACGCCCTAAACCACATTTTAAGATATTCTAATTAACATCTTAACTTCATTTAGCCTTAATTTGCCTTGCTTTAGGGTGCTTCCATATTAGTTTATCGGGTTCAGTTCAATTTCTAAATTATCGATTATTACAGGGCTTCCCTTAAAATGAAGTTAGGCTTTTTATAAATGATTCTTATCATAATTAAATTTATTTTCTTAAAAATTCTTATTTTCCATATTCCTGCTAGATTTCTTGTAGTAATTTATGTAATTCTTCATAATCACTCTTAATTATTTTCTTAATTCTCCATTATTTTCCTTAATAAAATTCCAAATGTTACATTTTCCATATGAAAATTTAGACTCTCCATTTTATTAAGAGTACTTTAAAATTTTTGAAATTTAAAACCATATTGAATAATTCAATCAAAGTTACGGTCAACTAATATTTTAAATCATGCACCATTAATGGTTCTTATGATTTTTAGAGCATCTGAGAACCTTAATGAGCTCAAATTTGCCATATAAAACTTCTTTCTTTGAGTATCTAAAATTTTGCCTAAAATTATGGTTGTCACTGGTACATTAGTTTCTTTGTTTAGGCATTATGGCTTTGGTTTTGGGCCATCCAAAGCTTCATAACTACATTTTTGAATGCTATAATTAATATTCTATCTTTAATTGTCCTTAATTCATCTTGCTTTAAGGCTTTTTTTCATTATCTTATCGGTTCTTGTTCAATTTAGAAGAATAGGATGTTACAGGTTTTCTTTCAAATGTATTACAATTTTTTACAAGTATCTTTATCTGCATCCTCCCCTTATATAGCAAGCAATCATTTTGGCATGCATGAATTTTAATGTAATAAAGTCTGATTTTGTTGATGATTTTCTTAGCCTCATAAAGGAATGTGGAATTTTTGCATGTTCGAAGGCATTTGCTAAAAATTCTAGTATCATAGGCATTACCTTATCACTTATTCTACATAAGCACTTAATGTGATATAATTTCACCAAAAAGTATAATTTTGAATACTTATCATATCCTTCATACAAATTTTGTTGTCTATATCTAATTAACTTAAAGAAATCTAAACTCTCATCAGACATCTAACCCAATGGTGGAGACATTACTTCAACTTTGCCCACACTCTCATTATTAAGGTGATGCCCTAATGTATCATTGATCATGTCTTATTTATGGTTATTAATAGTAATCTTATCTTGAATTACATATGGCTTTGAAGAAATTTCAACTATAGTGTCTAGTGTACTTGTCTCCCCATGTCTAAGCCAAATAGTATACCTTCTTAGAAATGTTTTAACAATTAGATGATCATACAATACATCTCTAATTTACCATTTGTTAAACTTGCATTTAGCACATGAACAAGCTATCTTGCCTTCAACGCTTTTATTAGCAATTTATTCAATCCTTCCACTTATTCAGGGGTGTTCTTAGGTCTTTCTATCCAAGATTTATCTCTTATTGAAAATAATAGCACTCTATTATAAATAATATTCTGAAAAAAATATTTCATAGTATTATTTTATAAAGATAATAAATTTGTTTTATTTATGCATAAAAATAACCAAATAATAGATATAAGATTTAAGAAAAATAAATTTGGGATTAAGTAGTAAACATAATAAACTAAGATTAGAAAAATAAAATAAAGTGGAAAAATGGAAGAGAAATGAGAGATAAAGTCCAAATACATACATAATAAACATTTTCATAATCTAAAACCCAAATAATTAATTAACTTTTTCTAATTTGTCAAACTAATTTTAAAGCCATGATAATTCACAATAGTTAAATATTAAAGAAAATTTTAGATCTATAATAAATCTAATTAAAATCCTGAACAAAATATAAAGATAAAGATATATTCGTCAAATTTAAATAAACAATATCAAAGAATGGAGAAAATAAACAATGCAAAAATAGGGTTCTAAATAAACATTGAATTAAAATAGGCTTATAAAATCTCAAATATAAATGAAAAATATCAAAAAAAATTTCATATTTGCATAATAACAAAAAAAAACTCATGAATTAAGATATAATTTAAATAATCTTGAAAATAAAAAAAAATAGAAAAGATGCAGCTAAAACCATTACAATTTAAATGTGAACTACACTATGGGCTAAATGGAGAGTAGTAGAAGATGGACGACAATGGAACAACAAGACAATGATGGTGTAACACCATATATTTCTAGCTCATATGACAATATTCACATGCTTCATGTAACATCTGGTCTCTCCGTAAACGTGAGAAACGCAATGTTCGATTTCTCCGTAAACGTAAGAAATGTGCCAAATATAAAAGGAAGTCCTCGAAATAGAAGGAATTGAGGCCAACCAAAATTATGATAAAATTTTAAATATTAGAAAATGAGGATTTGGGATTTAAGATGCCCAAACACTAGAGCTAGAAGAGCTCAAAAATTTGTCGAAGAAAGTAAGGGTATTTTTGTAATTTTTGAAAAAATTGGAAAAATCATAAGAGGGCTTTTTAAACAAAAAATTTAAGCTTTCCTGGGTTCTCAGGGGCTCTTAATACCATGGAAATTCCTAGAACAGTTGAAACCCCTCTGGTGAGCGATTTCGGCCGTTAATTGATTGAAATTTTGATTGAATGGTTCAGAATGGTTTTAGATCCTTTTTGAGTGATTCCAAAGGCAATTCTTATGATTAAGAGCCTAAGGAATATGATGGAAAAGACAGAATTCAAAAAGGAGTTGATATGAGTCTAAAATGAAAAAGCCAAGAAAAGGGACTAAAATGCAAAAATAAAAAGTGGCATAAAGTGACTTTTAGTTCCTTCTTATCCAAGTTCTAGCAGCTCCTCATTTCCATGATTTGTTTCTGCCCCAAAAACAGAGAAGGAAGCCAGCACTCTTGGGCGTACAAGAAAAGGAGATTTTGAAGAGAGAAAAAAATAAGGAAAAGGTAAAAAAAGTGTGGAATTTTATGCTCTTCCCTTGAGTAAACTTGTTTCTCTCATTCTCCTATTCATTTCTATGGTTTCATTGATGGATTTGGTGATGTTTTGAGTCTAGTATAGAGGAGGAATAACAAAGTTTGAAGGAGAGGAACTTACCACTTGGAAGAGCACTTGAGAAAAGCTAGGAAATCAAGGTAAGTTGTTGTCTTCCATGCTTCTTCTTCCCTTCTCCTCCTTGTGATAATTTCGTCCCATATAGAGCCCAATCAAAGGGAGATGAATTCTGATCCTAGCAAGGGAGATTCATAGATTTTGGAGTATGAGAAGCAAGTAGGTGCAAAGAAATTAAAGAAAGAAGCATGAAAACACAAGATAGAAAAGTTAGGGATTCATGGAGACATTGTGAAATCTGTTTTGGTCCATGAATTCCCTAGCTTAGATGAATGTTTGCTTAAGTTCCTAAGATCCCTAGAGACCACCCTACACACCTCTTCCATCAAGAAAACAAAGCAAACCCATTACTTCCCTTTTTCATGTGTCATTTTGGCCTAGGGCAAAACTATAGGTTAAGGATAGTTTTAATTTGTTCCAAGTTTATTTTTGAGTCATATATGATGGAAGAGGATGAGAGGAAGCCTTGGAAACATTTTAGAAACCATAGATATTGATATGGAGGTGTAGGCTCCATAATGTAGCATAATGAAACAACTCCTAGCTAAGTTCCTTAAAATAATTGTGTGATAACTCTAAGGAGTCTAAATGGAGTCAAGAATCATAGATTGAAGGAAAGAAGGGAGCCAAGATCATGAATTTTTTTAGTTGCTTCATTAAGTGCCTTATAGAAGTATAATAGAGCCATAAACCAAAGTAGCATTATGCAAAATGTGTATAATATCAAGGCTTGTTCCCATGAGTAATTCATGTTTCTTTTAGTGTGTCTAGGCCAAGAGAAATGGTCTCCACCTTCTTGGGTGTGTGAGGCCAAGGGAGAGGACTCAAGGCTTAAGGAAAAAAGTGTGTGAATGCAAGCAAGGTAGCTCTCTCTCTTTTCTCCCATGCATGAATGAATGTCTACATTGTCTTTGAATATGTGTATGTGTATTTTAAGCTATTAATTATGTTCTAGTATGATGCCTATGTTCCATGGAATCATAGTGTTGCATTATTTATTCAAATGATACCTAGAATATTTGTATTGATTTGCTTGAATTTGGAGATGCCAAGAACCTTCTATCTTCGGTGAGGATAAGCCAAGAGCCCTTAGAAGTGGTTAAGACCGAGCAAAAGTCTCCCAAGAGCAAGGCTTCATTCAAGGCCTTTGAGAAAAAGGGTAATGCAAGTCCAAGAATCTTGAAGAAAGTGGGTGAGGCTAATCTATTCATTTGGCAAGCCTAAGTGTGTTATGTGTGCTTTATATAAATGCCAAGAATGTATCTTGCACGATTTTCTATATTAATATGCCATGCATGCATCTTTAAGACTTGTATTGCATTCTTTATGCATGATTGAATGGGAGATGAGCTATTGGGATTTTTTGAATCTCATTCCCTCCTCTCCAATATCCTAACATGCTAGGTGGAGCTAATGAACAAGGAAATGGAAGCCATCAAGTGAGGAGATGAAGCCTTGATCATAAAGCTTTTAATTTTGTTTATGTTGTAACCAAAGGAGTGGCATATGATGTAATCTTTTGTTAGAATTGATGCACAATGAATGAAACACGTGTAAATATCCTAATAGATAATGTATGTATGAAATTTTTGGGTATGGAATGCCAAGACTAACCTTATGGAAATGTGTGTATGGTATGGGGTGAGAGTGTGAGTTCCTGAATTCTAGGTTTGTACACTTTTAAGACAAGTTAAAAATGTCATTTTGGTGCAATCTCACATGCTCAAATGGCCACACAAGCTTGGGAAGCAAATTTAGACCCTTTGACACCATTATGGCGCTAAAAAATGAACAAAATGGAGCCCCATGGCACAAATTGACCAAATGATGGAATTTGTAGATGAACTTTGCAGACATGTAGGGCTCATCAAGAGCTTTTTGGAAAGTTAAAGTTCAGAAAAATTGGAGCTCTATATAATTAATTATGAATTTTTAAAGTTTAGATTTTTCTGCTGTCATGAGGCATGTACTATTCATATGGTTAGATTTTTATTCTATGTCATCCGATGGGAAAATGGTGTCCAATGCTTGTAAAATTTTATAAGAATAAACTAGAGGTCATAGGATTTCTGTGGCCACTAAGATCACCTCATTTGGAGGTCTGAGCAAAGAGTTATGCATTTTTGAATTTTTCTATCAGTAGTAGTGGCGGCCTAGGAGTTTAGTCATTGTTCTATAAATTTCCAATAGCTAAATGTATCTATTTCATTTCAAAATTATTTTTAGCATAAATTTAACATTTGTATCTTTCCATAATGACTAAATTTGTGTGATTTATACTTTTATAAAATTAGTTATGAATTTTAGAAGTTTATATCAGTAATCTAAAATGGCAGCCCAAGCAGCAGCGATCTCAGTAGATTTTCAAATGTCAAACATCTGGCCCTTAATGATTCATGAACTAAAATTATTTTTACCATAGGGTAGACATCCAGAGATTTCTGGAATGGTAAATTTTGTTGGTTTTCAATTTTTGTGGAATTAATTGGACATTTTCAAAGTTTTCTGCAAAATTCTATGACAGTTCCAGAATTCAGTCCGACCTTTGCAATATTTTGGATGTCAAACGCCCTTTGTGATGAATTTTATGGTCTAGAAATATTTTTAGTGTGAAGTAGACATCCATAGCTTCCCAGAATGCTAAGATTGCATGATTACGATTTTTCTAAAATTAGTTATGATTTTCCAAAATTTGGACAGAATAAGGGGCAAATTTGGCTGAAATTAAACAAACCCATTTCATGCTCCATTTCAGTTTCCATGAGCTATAAGTATGATTTTATGATACAAATGAGTTGTATTGATGATGTATTTAAATATGAGAATGTATAGTATGAGCTCACACGGTCCATGTGACATCGAATGGAATTTTTAAGTACGACGCAACGCAAAGAAAGTCACTATTTTTCCCTTTTGCCTTATATCTTCATGAATATAATGATGTGAGGCATGTATATATATGATATGATGAGCTAGAAGTTATGGTGTTACACTTCACATTCCTAATTTCCATGAAAGAGCAAGAAAAGGGGAGTTAAAATAATACATTTTCTTGTGTTGCGTCGTGTATGAAAATTTCATTTAGTGTCACGTGGACCATGTGAGCTCATATAATACATTCTCATATTTAATTACATGGATACAACTCATTTGCATCATCAAAAGTGGCCCACATCTCAAGAAACTCGAATGGAAGCATGAAATAGGCATATTCATTTTCAACCAGATTTTGCTCAATTCTACCACAAACTTTGAAAAATCATAATTAATTTTAAAAAAATTGAAATCATGCATTCTTAGCCATTCTGGCAAGCTAGGGATGTCTATTTCATACTAAAAATATGTCCAGACCATAACATCTATCACAAAGAACATTTGACATTTGAAAAGATCCAGAGGTCAAGCTATCACTGGTGCTGTCACAAATTTCTGTAGCAAAATTTGAAAATGTCCAATTAATTCCACAAAAATCCAATCCATACAAATGATACCAATCTGGAAAGTTGTGGATGTTAGTTAGAGGGAAAAAATAAACCCAGACCAGCCCAGGTAGTCCAGACCTCAAAATTCAATGGAATAATAACTAAGGTCAGGTAAAATTCCTGATACTGGATAGATTTTTAAAAAATTCATATCTCCCTCTCTAGACATCCAAATGAGGTACTTCTTGTTGGAACAAGTCATTGTGAATGTCTAGTTTCTCTTATAAAATTTCATGGCAATTGGATATCATTTGAGCCATGTGTGACAAATTTCATTTTCGGACTAAATGAATAGTGCATCAGACCAAAACCAGAAAAATTATCAACTTTGGAAATTCATCAAATATTCTGTAGACCTCCAAAAATTATGGTCTTTAGCTTCCCAAAAAAGTTATCAACAAGCTCTAATTTCATGCCAAATCTCAGATCAAGAAGAGCTCATTTGGCTAAAAAGTGACATAGAGTTCTATTATGGTCAATTTTGGCTCCATATGAGGTACCAAATTGACCAATTGGCTTTCTTTGGGTTTTGGCACCTTTTGGGCAAGTCTAAAAGCATAACTGGGACTTGTGTGAGCTGCCCAAATGGTCCCAAACTCCATACCTCTCATTTTGGCTATGCCACATGCAATTATAAATATACTTCCATAATAAAAACTTGCTAATACATAACCAAAATGTGCATATTCATACATACAACTTAAACTCTCATTCATACATCACTCATTAACATAATTATACATGTTTAAGGGGTTATAGGTCATATACAACCTTAGATGACAACATTTGCCATCTTGATGGCCTTAAAGAAGCAAATTTCATACATTTAATGTCATGCTCTCATATCTCAAGTGGTTAGCTTCCATCACCTTGCTCTTTTGATCCACCTAGCATGTTAGAACATTGGAGAGAAGGGGATGAGATTCAAAGAATCCCAATAGCTCATCTCCCATTCAATCATACATAATGGATGCAAACAAGTCTCATAAATACATGTATCATCATGTTGACATGTGCAAACATTTAAGAAACATTTTCATCATTTGAGAAAGTCATACATAGCATATAAAGGCTTGCTAAGCAAGTGGATTGGTGTCACCCAATTTCTTATGGATATTGGACTTACCTCACCCATTCTTTACGACATTCTTGGACTCAACATGCTCTTAGGAGTCTATCTTGCTTTTGGGAGACTCTTTGCTTTGTTTCAACCAATCTTAAGGGTTCTTGGCTCATCCTCACCATGGCTAAGGGTTCTTGGCCTCACCACACTCAAGCAAACCCAAGCACACATTATAACATTATTTGGAAACATAATATGTCCTCATGAAACCATGGCATATAAAATCATGCTAGCATACTTTTTATGGCTTGAAAATACACATACACACATTCTAAGACAAGCTAAGCATACATCTATGCATGAGAGAAAGTGGAGAGAGCTACCTTTGTCACATTTGCATATTTTCTTCCTTTGGACTTAATTCCTCTCCCACAGCCACATACTCACAAGGAGGTGGAGATCATCTCTCTTGGCCTAGACAATTCTAAGGCCACACATCTTGCTTAGACACTAGTTTGGCTTATAACTTCATTATGGTTCCATAATTGCATCTAATGAAGCAACACCCCTCAAATAATTTTTAGGCCCCATTCTTTCCTTTCAAATATGATTCTTGACTCTTTTTAATCCTCTTAGAGTCATCACACAATTAAAAGAAAGATCCTAACTACATGTTGCTTCTTTAGGTCTCATTATGGAACATAAAGCACTAACTCACTTTCTATGGTTTCTAAATTTCTCCCAAGGCTTCCCCTCATATTCATTCATCATATATGACTAAAATGGGCTTAAAAAATTTAATACTCTCCCTAGCTATCCCATCCATGCTTGCCCGAGACATGGAGCAATTTTGGCCTCCATAGGTTTTGGTTTGTTTTCTTGATGGAGGAAGCACATGGGGAGACTTCTAGGCATCTTGGGAGCTCATTTAAACTCTTATTTAGACCTAAGAATCATCATAAAAAATTAGATTTTACAAGGTACAATTGAAACCCTAGAAATTGAATCCTGAAATCTAATGATTTTTTGTTAATTCCCTTTGCATATTCTTAATCTCCACACCTTTTATCCTTAGATTCATCCTTGGTTCTGTCTAAAAATCAAATCCTCCTAGGGTTTCTCATGTTAGGCGAAATGGAGAAGGAGGGAACCAAAGATGACAACCATAGGAAGAGAAATTACCTTATTTTCATGGCTTTTCTCACTTGAATCTTGCCTTCTTTGAGCTCCTTTCTTCAAATTCTAATTTTCCCCTCAATTTCTCCCTTAAAACAGATTTAAAAACTTCATTGTAATCATAGGAAACAAAGGAGAATGGAGGAGAAGAGGTTTGGAATAAAGAAAGCATGAAAATCCATACCTTTCTACCTTGAATTTCTCCTCCTTTTCTTCCTCCTCTTGTGTGCCTCATCCTCTAGGGTTTTCCTCTGGTTTTGTGCAGAACAATCTGAAGCCAAATGAGGGAGAGTGTGAGCGCCACCTATTTATAAGGGAGGAAGAAACACTTTTTCAAAAATTCTCATTTTACCCTTCGTTCTTGGCATTTTTGTTTCTCCTTCGTTTGAATATCCAAAAGCTTGCATAAGTTCGAGGCATCCTACATAAATTTATTGTGTATTAGAAAGGAAAACTATTCTACCTATGGAGAATTATATTATAAAGGAAAAATAAATGGTGTTGGCGATGCATTGCTTTATTCTAAATCCATGACTTGATTTGTTGTCATAGCTTTATCCAAGCTTGAGCGCTTGGCTCTATTGTTTCCTTAATAATCTATTACTTAACATAGAATAATTAGTTTACAATTTCTCCAATCCCATCTCCTCATAAGCATTGTTTTTTACTTGATAAATTTTGTGATACATAACCTAGTAGTGCATTAAAGGTCCTAAAAACTCCTACATATAAGTGCAACATATAACACCATAATATTCTAGCCTTCCTTTTATCCTTACCTAGCTACATTTCCTTAATTTC
Organism: Erythrophleum ivorense; assembly: GCA_026724425.1. Lineage (NCBI taxonomy): Eukaryota > Viridiplantae > Streptophyta > Magnoliopsida > Fabales > Fabaceae > Erythrophleum > Erythrophleum ivorense. The sequence continues at coordinate 742,700 of JAIUCV010000397.1, forward strand.
ATAAACTTCCTCAAGAAAATCAATAAAAATAATGCAATATTTTGCATTATGTATGGTTTCAAAAATTCATTTTATGCTTTATAGATCCTATGAACTCCCCAATATCATTCTCTACTTATAATCCATCCGTAAAAGTCATAAATATCAAGAAATAGCATATGCTCCTCGGGTTATAAGCCATACATAAAAAAAATGCAAGTTGGCCACAGGTTCTAGTTTTTAGTTTTCTATCATCAACTTTGAAAATTTATAATTAAATCTAGAAAATTGAAATCAAGTAAATGATAGCTTTCTAGAAAACTCTACATGTCAACTATAGGTTAAAAATCATTTCAAACCATGAAAACATCAATTGGACCACGATTGACAATAGAAAAACACCAAAGGTCCAACTGTCCAGATTTACTATCATAAGTTACTAATATAAATTTTGAAAATTTATAACTAATTCTAGAAAAATCAAAACCCAGAAAACCATACCACTCTAGTAAGTTATGATGTATATTAGAGGGTAAAAATAACTCTAGACAAAACAGATGCGTTTAGCCCATGACAACATATGGAATAGTACCAGAGGTCTTGCTACATCCCTAATGCTGATATGCAACTTCAAAAGTTTGGTTCTCTCTCTACAAACCTCTAAATTGGGTGATCTTAATGGCTATGGAAATATTATCATGTATAATTTATGCCTATAAAATTTCATAACCATTGGACACCATTTGGCCCACAGATGGTACAAGGAAAGAAACTGACCAAATGAATAATACATCCTGCCATTCAGTATTTTTCTCCCAACTTTGAAAAATCATAATAAATTATATAGAGCTCCAATTTAGGTGCTCTTTAGGTTTATAAAAAGCTCTTGATGAGACCTATATGGAGGCAAAATGTCATGGAAAAATTCACTCATTTGGTCACTTTGTGAAATAGGGTGCCAAAATAGCCATTTTAAGTACCATATAGGGTCAAATGCGAACCAAATTGGCTTCTACATTGTCTATGACCCCTTGAGCACATGAGGTGTAACACCATAATTCTCTAGCTCATATACAAATTATTTCTAGGCTTTCTTCCATATATGATACAAGAATTCAAGGAAAAGCCATTAAAATAATCAATTATTTTATATTGCATAGCGGATAAATTTTTCATTTCATGTCTTGTGGACCATATGAAGTCATCCATCTCATTATCATATTTAATTACACAAATGCAACTCAAAACCACCTCAAGAAGTGGGCAAGAACTCGAGCAAATGAAGTATATATATGAAAATAATGCATGTAGCCTCGAGTTGAATTTTTAATTTTCTATCATAAATTTTGAAAAATCATAATTAATTTTAGAAAAATCAATATCAAGCACACTATACCATCTAGAAAGCTACAGATGTCTGCTTTTTGCTAAAAATAATTCCAGACTACAACAAGAATGTTTAGTGACTAAAAATTGATAGAACAGTAATTAAGGTTACTTGTCACTAATGGTACTGTCACTAAACTTCAAAAATTCATATCTCCTTGGTTAGATGTCCAATTGGGGTGATCTCAGTTTCATAAAAAACTTATCATATCTAGTTTGTGCCTATAAAATTTCATGAGTATTAGACACCATTTGGCCCACAAATGACATAGCACAAGAAACTGACCATATGAACAATGCTTATACCAGAACAATAGAAAATTGCCAATTTTGAAAAATCATAATTAATTTCAAAGAGCTCCAAATAATCTAGTATTTAGCTTCCTAAAAAGCTCTAGATGAGATTTATATGGATGCCAAATTTCATGAGCACATTCACTCATTTAGTCAGATCTTGACATTGAATTGCAAAATGGTCATTTTTGTGTCTCATAAGGGTCTCAATTGGTCCAAACTCACTTCTAAGACAACCATAGCTACTTCAGCACATGGGAAAACACCAAATGGTCTACTAAACATGTCTCAAAGGTGCATAAACCTAGACTTCATAAACTCACACTCTTACTCCATGGTATACATAAGCATACATGTGACAAGTCTTGCCATTCCATACCCAAAATTTGCTATATTATACATATGGCATCAAATCTTATACATACATAATATATTTACATGTTTACATGTGGTCATGAAGTCATACAACATATACAAATAAGGATTACATCATATGCCACTTATATGGCTATAAAACAGCAAAATTTCATAATTTGTTGTCAATTTTCTCTCCTTAGGCTCGGTGACTCTCATTCTTTGTCTCACTTGGACCACCTAGACATATTAGACATGTTGGGAGGAAGGAATGAGATTTTAGAAATCACAATAGCTCTTTTCCCTTTCAAACATATATAAAGAATACAAATCCATGTCGAGCAATGCATGCATGGCTATTATGTGGCATGTGATCATTCATGAAACTTTTCTAGCATTCAAGAAGTCATATAAAACATCAATAGGCTTGCCAAGCAAGTGGTTTAGCCTTAACTATTCTCTTCAAGGATTTTAGACTTACCTAACCCTTTTTCTTAAAGGCTTCTAACTAAGCCTTGCTCTTGGGAGACTCTTAGCTTTGTCTCAACCATTCTTGAGAGGTCTTGGCTCATCCTCACCATGGCTAGAGGGTTCTTGGCTTCACCACACTCAAGCAAACCAAATCAAGTTCACAAAGTATCATACGAATGCATAAATAAGTATCATGGTACCATGGCATTTAGGCACATGCTAAAACATATTTCATGGCTCAAAAACATACATACACATATTCAAAACAAGGCAAACATCCATTCATGAATGAGAGAAAGAAGAGAGAGCTACCTTTGTCACAATTGGACACTTTCTTCCTTGAATTTAGTTCCTTTCCCACGGCCACACACTCACAATGATGTGAGACTTATTTCTCTTGGCTTAGACATATCATATGGAAGCCAATTACACTATTGGAACAAATTCTAAGGCTATATATTCATTAGGAAAACTAGGTGATTCATATGGCTCTTTTATGGTTCTACAATGCACCTAATGAAGCAACCATATAAAAACATAATCTTTGCTCCATTGTCTTCATTTATTTATGATTCTTGACTCCTTTTAAGCCTCTTGGAGTTATCACACGATCAAATCAAGGAGCGTAGTTAGGTGTTACTTCTTTAAGCCATAATATGGAACCTATAATACCATCTCACTATCCATGGCTTCTAAAATTTTTCCAAGGCTTGCTCTCATCCTCTTCCATTATATATGACTAAAAAATAAGCTTGAAACAAATTAAAACTATCCTTTGGTACCCTTTCTAGCCTAGGCCGAAACCATATACCAAGAGAGCATTAGATGAGTTTGTTTTATTTTCTTGATGGAAGATACATATGGGAAGCCTTCTAGGGATCTTAGGAGTTCATCCCCCTTATTCTGCCCTGAAAAAAGATCCAAAAATTTCAACAAAACCATAAGAAAGAAGGAAAGATGGAGGAGAAGTTTGCTAAAGAGAAAGCATGAAAATCCATGAAGAACCATACCTTTTCCTTGTTTTTTCTCCATCATTTTTTCTCTCCCTTCTGTGCCTCACTCTCTTAGTTCTTTCTTTGGTTTAGGGTAGAAATGAAATGAGCTAAGTGAAGGGAAAGTGGGGCATGTTCTTATATATAGCTAGGTTTAGGAAGTAGTTTCCAAAAATTCTAATTTTATCCTTCAATCTTGGCATTTTCATATTCGACTCATTTTAGCTCTTTTTTTAGAGCGCCTTTTCCATCATAAAATTGTCTTCAATTTTATAAAATGCCTTTGGAATCACTCAAATTAGAGCTAAAACCTTCCTGAATGAAAAAGGGTCAAAGTTTGGGTCAATTAACATTGGAAAATATACATCGGAGGAGTTTTGCTGTCCTAGGGCTTCCCATAGTTTTCAGGGCCTCTGAGAACCTTGGAGTACTTAAAACTTTCATTTAAAAATCCTTCTTGTGAAAATTTTAAAATTTTTTCAAAATTATGAAAATGCCATTACGTTTTGTAACTATTTCGTTAATTTTCATCTAGCCATTTTAGCCTCTGTTAAGGGTACATCTTGCCTTCTAAATTCATTATTTAATATCTATATTATTACTGTAAATTTTTTGGACCTTAAACAAATCATTTCAGAGGACCCGCTTTGAAAACATATCTTTTTCTATCATTTTAACGAAAATCACACATTATGTGAGGAATCTTAAATACAGCATACTAAACTTGTCCAAGAGGTCCAAATATTCATAAATCACAAAACCACTACCCCACTTGTTTATATACACAAGGTTTCATAACCCAAACTAAGCATATGGATGTCAAAAAAGCACATACTTATTCATATGGTGCCAAAATCAATACATACATCTTATATTCATACATTTACATGTGTTCAAGTGTCTACATCATATATACAACTCATGGTTACAATTCTTGATGTCAAAATACATTTACAAAGATCTTTTTCCTATACATACGTCAAAGTTTTGCTCCTTATGCTTGTTGGCTCCCACTCCTTGGCCTATTTGGCTCACCTAGGCATAGTTAGATAGTGGAAAGGGAAGAGTGAGATTCTAAGAATCCCAATAGCTCTTAACCTTTTCAATCATATATAAAAGTCATAATTTCAAGTTCAAGAATGCATGTATGAACCTTTAGCTACTAGCAATCATATGTGCAATCATTTTCATGTTCAAGAAACTCATACATATCACATATTGACTTTCAAGAGTATTGGTTTAGCTGCACCCCTTTTTTTTTAAGACTTTTAGACTTGCCTCACCCATTTTCAAGGGAATTTTGCCTAAGCCTCACTCTTCTTGAGACTTTTGTCTTTGTCTTACCTAATTCTAGGGACTTTTGGCTTCACCAAGTTTATTCAAACCAAATAGCATTCATAAAACACATATTATGCACATAATGGTACCATGGCATGTAGAAAATAGCTATACACATTTCTCATGTCATAAAACATACATACACACAACAAAGACAAGAAAACAATTAAGAATGCATGAAAGAAAGGCTAGAGAGCTATCTTGAATGCAAACACACATACTTTTGCTTGATTGCTTTTCCCCTCTTTTGGTCAAACACTTACGAGTGGGTAGAGTATGATTCCTTTGGCCTAGACACACCAAATAGGACCCAATTACATTCTTAAAACAAACTCTAATACCACACACACTCAAAGGAAGCCTACTTATCCATATGTATCAATTATGCTTTCATAAAGCACCTAATAAAGCAACTACTAGAATTTAAGATTTTGGCTCCATTCTTTCCTTCAATCCATGACTCTTGACTCCATTTAGACTTCTTGGAGCCCTCACACAAACATTTTGAAGAGCCTAGCTATATATTGATTCATTATGTTACATTATAGAAACCTATAGTTCTAACTCTTAATTTATGGCTTCTAAATTTTTTCAAAGGCTTCATCTCATATTCTTCCATCATATATAGTCCCAAATTAAGTTTAGAAAAATTTCAAACACTCCTTAAGTATCTACTCCAAGCTTGGCTGAGCCTATGCCTTTCATTTGTCCTCATGGAGTTTTCAATTTTTCTTTAAAGGAGGAGACACTTGGAAGGCTTCCTAGGAGTCTTAGGAACTCATTTAAACTCTCACATAAGCTAGAACACCCTTGGACAAAATCAAATTTTGCCATGCATCTTTGAATCCCTAGCTTTACTATCTTGAATTTCATTGGTTTTCCTCCAGGTTTCTTTGCATTTCCTAGCTTCCTATAGTCTAAATCCTAGGTTTCATGCTTGCTCTTGGTCAGAATTAACTGTTTCCTAATTGCTCTCTAAATGGTTGAACCATCCACCAAGGAAAGCAACAAGAAGGAAGTAAGGAAAGTGTTGAAACTACCTTGATTCCAAGCCTTCTCCAAGAGTTTTCTTTATTACTTTATGCCTCCTTTTGAATTTCTAATCTTCCTCCTCTGTACCACACCCAAAACAGACACACATCATTCACCAAAGCTATAGAAAGAAAAGGGAGAAGGAGGATAATATAATTACTAAAGGAAGAACCATGAAAACCTTAAGTTTTTCCTTACCTCTTTTCTTGTTTTTCCATCCTCTTTTAGCCTCCTCCTTGCACATCTCTCTCCCTAGCCTCTCTCTCTCTCTCTCTCTGTTTTGGATAGAACAAAGTTGGTCAAACAAGGGAAGAGAAGTGGGATGCCCTTAAGAAGCAAATGGAAGAGAATTCGTTCTTTAAAAATGCCATTTTTGCCCCTTGTCTTGGCTTTTTCATTTTAGATTCATTTTAATTCTTTTTTTAGAACCATCTTTTTCATCATAAAATTTAGATATTTTAATTTATAAAATAACTTTGGAATCACTCAATTTGGATTTAAAATCTTCCCGAACAAAGATGTCAAAGTTCAAGTCAACTGACACTCGAAAACGTACACTGGAGGGGTTTTAACTATCCTAGGGGTTCCCATGGCTTTCGAGGCCTCTGACAACCCCAAAAAGCTCAAATTTTTCATTTAAAAATTCCTCTTGTGAGTTTTCTAGAAAGTGCTCATATTTACAAAAACACCACTACACTTTCAACAATTTTATTGAACTACCCTGACTTGGGTTTTCAGGCATCTTAGACCTTGAATCCTTATTTTTCATTATTTAAAATTTTATTCCAATTTTATTTGGCCTCAAATCTCTCATTTCAAGGGACTCGCTTTTCAAACTGATTCATTTTGATGTTTTTACAAAATATCAGATGTTACATAACAATATTATTATAAAGCCATTTTAATGTTACAGGTTGAAAATATCTTAGTAAACATACTAGAAAAGTGTTTATTATGGAATTTCCCTTCACATATTGGGACATCTCTTGTTTTTGTTGAATGATTTTTTTCACCATGTAAGTAAATGTATATTCCTTATTGTTGTTCCCAAAGAATGCATCTAAAAGGGTGAATAGGTGCTTGTGCAAAAATATGAGATAACTTAAGCATTCTTCAATAAATATGCTAAATGAAAATTTTATAGACTTAAAAAGATCTTGTCAATAGGATGTTTAGAAAGAAACTATATATTTTGAAAATCAAGTAGACTTAATATTTTGTCATTGCATTGTTAACATAATGCAATGACAAAAATAAAGTGAAGTTCAAGGAGAAGAAGTACATAATATATTATATTGTTTCAAATTCTCTATCTTGCATCCAATCCCCTTGTAATATCAAAGGATTTTCAACTCAATCCAATCGCAAAAATATAATTAGGGTGATTTTACACATACTCACGACCAAGACAAGGTCTAAGCTCCCTTCAAACCTCATAACATTTGGATTTTACACAAACTTACCCAAAAATTTTTCTATATAAGGGTTATTCATTAAGCTCACCTTAAACTCACTTTCTTCACACTTAGGAAATATTTTCCAAAAAAAAATAATATAAGAATAGATTTGTAATCCTTATGAGAAAAAGGGATAAAATAAACTCACTTTTTAAAATTTTTTAAAGCTAGATGTAACTAGAAACTAAGTTTAGAAATTAAGATAAAGAGAACAAGGATAACTATAATACAATTTAGATTTAATTTATTTGCCTATATGTCTATTACCTTAAAAAAATAAGCCATTGAAGGAGAGAGAATTTTATCAATGTGAGAAATAGATGCAAAGACAGCTATGGAGTCACATTTTTGCCTTACAGACCATGTTTCTTCTTTTTCTTCTTCTTCTTTTATGTTTTAGTCTCAATAGGTGTATAAGGAGAAGACTTCTTTTCCTCACTTTTCTTATCTACATTTAATGCTAACAATAAATGCTTCCAATTGTAAGTGAAGATAAGAAAAAATGAGATAAAATAGTAATACTTTTGAGTAGAAATAGAGCAACAATGTATGTCAAACTTTTTACTGCATTTATCACTATTCAACTTTCTCTATTTTCATTTCTTTTAGTTTCTTTGAAGTTCCCCTTATTTGTTTACAAACTTATTCTTTCCAATTTCTTCTACTAAGCTTTCTTCATCGAATCATTTTTTTCTTTGATGCCATTTTCTTTGGGGCCACAAGGTGTACACTGGAATGTTTAATGTGGCAAAAAAGCCTATGCTTGTTTAAAAGAAGAACTAGTTAAAGCATTTTGTCATCTAGGTTTTCTTTAATTTTCCATGTTAATAAATTGATGGATCCCAAACCTAAAGATGCTTGATTTTAAACCTCCAATGCCAACGGCAGTCATATAAGCACTAAGTATAGTACCAGTAGCTCAGTTGCTCACATAGTTGCAAAGATGGATTGAAACTTGTCATTTTCTGTAGCAAGCTTTTGAGCCTTCTCTTTTTCTAACTTCATTTTGGCCTCTTCAGGCTTTGACTGAAGACCGTAAAAAATTTTTACGTGTTCCTCATTTCCGATATCTTTTATTTATTATTAGTATTATTTAAGGTAGGATCAAGTCTTGATAAGTATTCCTCTGCTTATGCATCGATTTGATAAAATGGCGTTAAGGTTTGTTACTTGTTGCAAATGAGCAAAAGGTAGTCTTCTAAAATATATAGTATATTTTACAAAGACATCAAGTTTCCAAATGCCATTTTAACAATCAATCTATATGCTTTATTGAAATGTGGTGTATAGTATACAACAATGACTATTCAAATTACTTTCTTTTTCCTTTTTTTATTTGCTCTCTATAAAAGTATATTCCTTTAGGCCATTGTATTGTTACTCTTCCTTAATTAAGTGTTGGGCATATAGCTTTTAAGTAACACATTTTATTTCAATGTATTTCATTTCACTTGAAAAATTGTTATTGCTTATAAAAATAAATTTAATGATATATATCAATACAATAAGAAATAAATAATATTTAATTATTTGCAATTTCATGCTTTTATAAATTTAATTTAAGAGTTCTTTTTATCATCAAAATAATTTAAAATCATATCAAAACCTTAGGGCTAATAGTCTCTCCCTTTTTTATGATGATAAAACTGCTAAGTATAAACCTTCATATAAGCATCATGTGTTTAGAATAAAGAACAATAATTTGAAATATATCAAGATTTCAGTTTGAAGTACTCATTATGAACTTCCCTTGAATATGTATTTGTTATGACCATGAGAATGCTCCATTGAAACTTGCTCTAAAACACAATAGCAACACTATTTTGTACCATAAATATTTTTCTCCCTTTTTGACATCATCAAAAAGGAAGTTCAACATTCTCTAAAAGCTTTCAAAAATAGTAGTTGTTGTTTGGATCATATTCTTGGGTAATCTTTATATCTTTGTACTTAGGTGTAACACCTCAAAATTGATCAAGAGTAATTATGATAAATTAGGGAATTAATATGTGTTTAATTAGTAAAATTAATTAAAAGAGATGGACATTTAATTTGGGTCTTATAATCAGCTTATTTAGGCTTTGAGCCAAACATAGAAGCTCATTCTTAGCTATAAGGAGGTCCAATTCCATTTCTTAAAGGCTCAACCATAATCTTATGCAAACTTAATTTAAATAAACCCTTATAGCTTAGCCCAACAAATCAACATCTGAACCCACTTGGGAGATGGGTTTTTAGGTTAACCTACAACCTATTTGTACTGTTCGATTTTTGTTAAACGACGAAAACGAAAGCGTTTTCAAAGCAAGTTCCCTGAAATGAATTAGTTAAGATCCCAAAAAATTTGAGTAACATTTTAGACTCCTAAAAATGAGAATCCTAGGCTCAGACAGAAAGAAAAATGAAGCTAGAATGAAGAAACAATTTCTTATGAAAAACTCACAAAACATAATGGCATTTTTATAATTTTGAGAAAATTTTGGAATTCACATAGGAGGGCTCTTTAAATGAAATATTTGAGTTCTCTAGCATTCTCAAAGGCCCTAAAAACCATGGGAAGTCCCGGGACAATTAAATCCCCCCCGATGGATGTTTTTCCAACATCAGTGTACCTGAACTTTAATGGATTCATTCAGGAAGGTTTTAGCTCCGATTTGAGTGATTCCAAAGAAATTTTACTAAATTGGGAATCTAAATTTTATAATGGAAAAGACTATTCTCAAAAAAGAGCTAAAACAAATTAGAAACAAAAATGCCAAAAACGAAGAGCAAAACAAAAATTTTTGAAAAAGCTATTCTCCTCCACCTATAAATAGATGGTGCCTCACTCTCCCACTCACATAGCTTCATATTTTTCTGCCCCAAACCAGAGAAGAAACCTTAGGAGAGTGGCGTACTAAGGGAAGAAGAGGGAGAAGAGAAATCAAGGCTTGAAGGTAAGGAATTTTGGTAGTTTTTCATGCTTTCTTCATTCCAAACCTCTTCTCCTCCATTCTCCTTTGTTTTCTATGATTATAATGAAGTTTATAAATCTGTATTAAAGGAGAAATTAAGGGAGAAATTCGAATTTGAAGAGAAGAGCTCAAAAAAGACAAGATTAAAGTGAGAAAACAAGGAAAAACAAAGTAATTTCTTCTTTTATGGTTGCTACCTCTTGCTTCTCTTCTCTATCCATTTTGTCCCACTCAGGAAGTCCTAAGGGGGCTTGGTTTTTAGGTAGAACCAAGGGTGATTCTTAGGAAAAAGGGTGTGGAGATTAAGAATATGAAAAGAGAATTAACAAATAACCATAAAAGTTCAAGATGCAAATTCTAGGGTTTCAAGTGTTCCTTAAAAAATCTGATTTGATCTATTAATTCCTATACTTAAATAAGAGTTTAAATGAGCTCCTAAGATCCCTAGAAGTCTCCTCATGTCCTTCTTCCATCAAGAAAACAAAGCAAAGTTCATGAAGGCCAAAATCCTCCATAGTCTCGGCCTAAGGGAGTTTGTGTACCTAGGGATAGTTTTAATTTGTTCCAAACCCATTCTTGAGTCATATATAATGAGTGAAGATGAGGGGAGGCCTTGGAAAAAATTTAGAAACTATAAAAAGTAAGTTGGCTTTATATGTTCCATAACATAACCTAATGAAGTAACATATAGTTAGGCTCTTTATTTTGATTGTGTGATGACTCCAAGAGGCTTAAAAGGAGTCAAGAATCATATATGAAAAGAAAGAATGGAGCCTAGAATTTATTTGATAGGTGTTGCTTCATTAGATGCATTTTTGGAACTATAAAAGGGTTTATAGGTTAAGCTAGAGTCTAAGTAAGTTGTGTGACCTTAGAATTAATTTCATGAACCTAATTAGCCTCCATAAATTGTGTTTAGGCTAAGAGAAATCATTCCCACACCTTTGTGTGTGTGAGGTTGAGGAAGGGAGCATTCTTTCAAGAAGAAAAGTGTGTGGTTGCACCAAAGGTAGCTCTCTCCATCTTCTCTCATGCATGATTGTTTGCCTTACTTGTCTTTGAATGTGTGTATGTGTGTTTTAAGCAATGAAAAGTATTCTAGCATGATTTTATATGCCATGGTACTATGATGATGCATTATGTTTCCAGATGATGTTTATGATGTTTGCTTTGATTTGCTTAAGTGTGGTGAGGCTAAGAACTTTTAGCCATGGTGAGAATGAGCCAAGAATCCTTAAAATTAGTTGAGATAAAGTAAAGAGTCTCTCAAAAGTGAGGTTGACTCCCAAGAGTAAGGTTGAGTCCAAGAACCTCTTAAAGAATGGGTGACTTGCTTAGTAAGCCTTTATATGCTATGTGTGACTTGTTCAAATGTTGAAAATGCTTCTTGAATAATTGCACATGACAATATGCCCATGCATACATTTGTAAGACTTGTTTTGCATCTTTTATGTATGATTGAAAGGGAGATGAGCTATTGGGATTCTTTGAATCTCATCCCCCCTTTACATTGTTCTAACATGCTAGGTGGACTAAGAGAGCAAGGGAATGGAAGCCAACTATATGAAAAATGAGAGTATGACACTAAAGTGTGGAATTTTGTTACTTTAAGGCCATATGAATGGAAAATGCTATAATCAATGGTTGTATAGGTTCTATGATGTTATGAACATGTATAACTATGTTAATGTATCATGTATAATTGAAAGCTAAGGTTATATGAATGGAAATGCACATTTTAGTCTTTGTGTTATGGAAGTGTTTGTATAAATAGAAGTGGAATGGCCAAATTGAGATGCATGAGGTTTGGGACCATTTGGGTAGCTCATACAAGTCATAATCATGCTTTTAGACTTGCCTAAGAGGTGCCAAACATCAAGGGAAATCATTTGGACACTTTGGTATTCTATGTAGAGCAAAAATTGACTATATTAGAAACCTATACCACTTTTTATCCAAATGAACTCTTCTTAGTTTAAGATTTGGCATGCATTTAGAGCTTTTTGCGAAGCTAAAGAATAGGATTTTTGGAGGTCTAGAGAATATTTGATGAATTTTCAAAGTTGAGAAAAATTCTGGTTTTGGTCTTATATACTGTTCATTCAAGTCCGAAAATGATTTCTATCACTTAGGCGCCAAATGATGTCCAATTACCATGAAATTTTATATGGAGAAACTGGACATTTTCAGTAACTTGTGCCAACTTGAAGCATCTCATTTTGATGTCTAAAGAGAAAGATATGACTTTTTAAAGATTCTGCCCAATATTAGACACTCAAGCTGACCTCATGTACTGTTTAATTAAACATACCTAAACTGGTCTAGAGTTATTTTTTCCCTCTAGCTAACACCTGTAGCTTTCTAGATTGATATCAGTTGCATGGATTGGATTTTTTTGGAATTAATTGGACACTTTTGAAGTTTGCTATAGAAACCTATGATAATACCAGTAGACAGCTAAACCTCTAGACTTTTTTAAATGTCAAACGTCTTTTGTGTGGTGTTTCATGGTCTGGACATATTTTTTGCATAAAGTAGACATGTGTAGCTTTCTAGAATGTCTAAGAATTCATTATTTCAATTTTCTAGAATTAGTTATAATTTTACAAAGTTTGTAACAGAGAAAGGGAAATTTTGGCCAAAAATGCATATATGAATTTTATGCTCCCCTTTGCTTTCCATGAGTTGTAAAATGAATTGTATTCATATAATTAAATATTTGAATGTGATGTATGAGCTTATATGGTCCATGTGATACTGAATGAAATTTTTATACATGACGCAAAGCTAAATAATGCATTACTTTAATGCCATTATTTTGCCTCTTATGTGAGTTGCATGATGTAAGGCATAGATATAGTATGAAATGAGCTAAAAATTTATGGTGTTACACTATCTAGAACCCTAAATTCTCTTCAGCCTTCCTCCCATTCTGCAAAAAACACAAGAGGCTTTAGAGAGGAAATTTGGAGGAACAAAGGAGGCTAGGATTTCTTCAGCATATTTCTAATATTTCCCACTTCTAGAGGAAGAATTAGCTAAGGTAATCTATATGAAGCTTAATCCTCTCTTCTTCCTCTTCAATTTAACCTAATTAATTTTTCGTTTGGAGTATTTTCACCTTCCACCTAAATCTGAAATTTTTATTTTAGGTTGTTCTTGCATGATTTTCATAGGCTAAGGCTAAAAAGGTTATTAGATAAGTATCATTTCCCTATTTTGATGTATTTTCTACTGGTTAGAGACCCCAATAACTGACTTATAATTTAGGCCTTGTTTGGATGGGAAAATAACTATAATTTAGGGTAACATTTTGAAGTTTCTAGTGTAGGGAAGACCAAATACGAATTTAGAGTCTCTTGGTAGCTAAATAAGTGTTCTCTAGGTAGCTTATAATGCTTGGGTCTTATAGTTTTTTATTTATGTTGTAATTAGTATCTAAAAATATGCTTTATTTGATTTAGGATTTCTAGAGTGTGGGAACTCGTATTTGGCTTCAGAACTTAACTCAATTAGGTAAGGTAATTGGGGTTAATTTTAATTCTTTGCATATGTCCACTTTAATCATATATCTACAGCATATGTATGATTTTGAATGCTAAATGATTGGTTGGCTATCTGAATTATTGTGTTTGGACCTTGTGCAAGTCTATGGTGGAGCTATGATATAGCTACTTGGTAAAGAAAACTATTGTTCACTTGTAGTTGTCACACTAGCGAAAGTTAATGAATTTCGTTGGTTTGTAGTAAAATGCTCACCAGGTCGTCTCCCAAGTAGCTATTAATCAAATCAATTAGTTTAGGGTATAAAAATATAAAATTATGATGATTGAGGGTTCAAAAACATAACAAACTGAAAAGCAAATAAATTAACAAAATGCAATGAAACAAAATTCAATCAAAAAATTATGCAACCAATCCAAAATTCTTTCTTTGATAGTTCCCTATCCTTGTCACCTAAAAATACCTCTAGTTTGATTTTTAATCCTTTGCTTTTTTTTATTAATGTTCCTAAACTATCGTTCAAGATTTTAATTGGTTCGTATTGCTAATCAAAATGCAACCGCACTTCTGTCAATAATATGAAGCCAAAATATTTCGCACTTAACCAGAGGCACACGCAGAATCCTAACATGGTTTAGAATGAGTTTAATTGATTAATCAACTAATAAAATCAAAACATATTCTTAGATAAATCAAATGAATCAGAATTCATGTAACAAAAATCATCTAACCAAAATGATGCAAATTGCATGAAAACAAAGAAAACAAAAAAAAAATACATTCTAAAATTAAAATCCAAACTATAATTCTATACAAACATGAACTTAAGTTCCCTATCAGGTTCAGACTTTGGATTGATCACTGAGAAAATTAGAAAGCCATAAAAAAAATGAAAATGAGAATGAGAAGTAGAGAAGATAGAGAGAGTGTGTGTGTGTATCTTCTCCTTCTTAAATAGGCAAAGTTGTCCTCTTCCATAAGAAATCCAATACTAATCTTAAAGCTAATCTTGAAGCAACAATACTAATCTCGAAGTAATATCCAAATCCTTATAAGAGTCTTCTAACCCAATTCTTTTAGGAATCTTTTATCCTGTAAAGCAATTAAAACTAATTGCACATCCATTGGAAAAATATAAAAATAAAACACAATAACATCCATTAATCTATATTAAGCTCACTTAATATAAGATAAGCCCAAAGTCATTAAATTATCCATAATAATTTATTATTAAGACTAAATATAAGGAATATAAAATATAGTAATATTAAAATATCAAATTCCCTCACACTTAGGCTTTTGTACTCCTAGACAAAATAAAAAAACAAAAAGGAAAACAAAATTGAAATGCAAAACTACCAAGTTAAACACAATTCAAGCTTTTTAGATATTCAACAATCAAAGGTAACCTTTCTTGCTAATCGAGAAAGAACAAGTAGCATGGCAATTTCAATTGATAAAAAAAAAATGAATCAAAGTGGTAGCTCTTCATTGGTTATGTATTTACTCTCAATTATCTCAAGTGTTTAGGTGAAGCTTTCCTTTCAAATTCAACATTTCACAACATCACTACCATAGGCTTGTATATCTTTTCAATCTCCATTAACTACATCACAAGTAATATATAAATTAAAAGGACTTCTATTCAACGTTGTAATAGGGTTAGGGTATGAAATAAGTGGTAAACAAAAGAACTAAGTGACACAAGCAAACACTTGAAATATCAAGAGCAAAAAAAAAAAAACATAAGATGGAATAAATGTGCATCTCAAGATTTTATTTGTCGTAAATCAATACATGCTCAATGGAAATCAAAGTGATTTTATTTTTCATTTCATTTTTCATTCATTTTTTTTCATTTTTTTACCACTTCTCTTTTTTTTCCTTTCATAAAGATTTTCTGTTCTCCTCCTTTTTTTTTTTGATATCTCTAAAGTGAACAAGTTAATTGGATCAAAATTGGCGTAGACTACACATCCATCCACCCTATCAAGATATAATGCTCTTAATAATCAAAAGTATCAAAAGGTGGGAAAATTCTTTTTTCATGGCTAAAAGGATGAAAAAGAAAACATAAAAGGCTAAAAAAAAGGGAATAAAAATAAAGGATAAAACATAGGTGGAATAGCTATTTGGCTTTGTCTATAATAAAAGAAAAAAGAAAGAATGCCTTAATCATTTTTATAAATGCTTGTGCAAATGTAGTTTCAATTAAGAATCAAAACAAGTTCTACAGTGAAAATCATGATCGGCGAATGCTCTCACAAGAAGGAAACAATATAAGGCCCAAAATCCTCATAGGTTTAAAACTACCACATGAATCCATTGAAATTAAATTCATTGCCAATTTACTTAAACTCTAGAAAATGAAATTGATTCCTAATCATGTTAAAATACTTCTAAGCTTAAATTGCTTCAACTTGTTTTTTTTTAAAGAAAAATAAAAAAAAAATGCAAGAAAAACAAGAAAAAAAATGGAAATTCTGAAAAACAAAACTAAAAAGGAAGCAGAATGAGTGATTTTTCCCCTCACACTTAATTTTTACATTGTCTTCAATGTAACAATAATCTAATTCATCAATTAAAGAGAAGACAAGAAAGGAAAAGAGGAGGGAAAGAAATACAATTAAGTGGTTCAAGTGTATGAAGCATTGTAAAGCTATAGCTCCTTCATTGTCTGCTCCTAAAATCCCTTATAAAAATGTTTAAGCCATTGCCCATTCACTGTGAAGTACTTGTTAGTTGACTCATTCATAATCTTAACTACACCATAGGGAGAAACATGAGTAACTACAAATGGATCGATCCATTACTTTAGGCAAGAATGTAGAGGAGGACTCCTTCACCAACATGTGGTTTTTTTCTTTTAATCATCTTATCATGCATAACTTTGGTTTTCTCTTTGTAAATTCTAGAATTTTCATAGGCTTCTAATCGAATCTCTTCAAGTTCTTGAAGTTGTAATTTTCTTTTAGAATCGACTTGAGATAAATCTATATTATACTTCTTTATTGCCCAATAAGCTTTATGCTCAATCTCAATTGGTAAGTGACATATTTTACCAAAAATTAACCTATAAGGTGACATATCTATAGGAGTTTTGTAGGCAGTATGGTAAGCCCATAGTATATCCTCTAATCTTTTATTCCAATCTTTTTCTGTTAGGTTGCACTATTTTCTCTAGAATTTATTTTAGAGAACATACATCTAATAATCCGATCACTATACATGCGCTACAAGTGAAGGTCATCCCAAATATAAGTTTTTGCCTTATTTTTAAGTTTATTAATTTGGTACTTTTTAAAATAAGTAGGTAATTCAGAAGCAACTAAGAAATTTACCATATCTACATACTAGGGATCTTTATTATGCAATGAGTACAACTACTTATCTGGAAAACTATCCTTAATAATAGATGAATCTGAAGAGTGAGGTATTCTACTCAAATGATCAGGCACAAGATTTTTTGCTCCACTCTTATCTCTAATTTCTATGTCAAATTCCTATAGGAGCAACATCCACCTAATGAGTCTTGATTTCACATTAGGTTTCTTGAGTAGGAACTTTAAAGTTGCAGAATTAGAATAAACAATAACTTTAGAACCAAGCAAATAACAACAAAGCTTATTTAAACTAAAAATAACAACTAAAAGCTTTTTTTCAGTAGTTGTATAATGAGCCTGAGCCTCATCTAAGGTGTGGGATGTATAAGAGATCACATGAGACTTCTTGTCTATCCTTTAGAAAAGAATTGCACCTATAGTAAAGTTGGATGCATCACACATCAGTTCAAATGAAAATTCCTAATTATGAGGTTGGATGATAGGTGGTGTGGTGATAAGCATGAATTTTGTATGTTTTAATTCGCCTAACTTAGGCATTTTAATGATTAAATATGACTTTAAGACTTCAATTAGATAAGATTTTATTTTAGTGGCCATTTCTATATTTTAGGAATTTATTTGCAAATTGTTGGTTTTTAATGTTTAAATTTATTTTAAATAATTTTTGTGAATATTCCTATTTGATTTTTCCCACTCTTTTGTGCAGAATTTTAATATGTAATTGGAGCTTTGAATAGAAAATTAAATTGAAGAAAAGCAAGAGAAGAGATGGTCTTCAAGTGTGTTAGTGTGCAATCTCAAGAGCTTCAATGCACTTATTACTCCACTGCATTCACGTTGAAGCAACACTTTTCACACATGCAACACAACTCTCACGTTGCACCCATTCACATGAAGCCATGATCATTCAAGTCACACAGCCACAAAACACGTAAAGAAGCTTGCATGGGCTGGAGAAGAGCATTTGCACGTGGGAGGCAGCATTAGGGAGGTTCACAAGGAAGAGGACCATCCACAAAAGCACTTGGCTGGAGCTTTTGAGCAGAAATAGCTACGGGTTCTGAGCATGTTATTGCAATGAAGAAATCTCACATGAAAACGATGTAATTGAAGCCATAGGATGACGTGAAGAAGCTCGTTCGAACAGAAGCTTTGAGCTAGAGATTTAAAAGAGGGAGTGAAGCTTCTGAACAAGGAGAAGTAACGTGATGAGCAGAAGAAGCCTAAGCTGCACGAAAAAGAAAAGCATGTGATGGGCTGGGGAATGATTACAGAAGCATGGGTTAGCAAGGCTGTAACGTGGAAGAACCATGCACGGGCAAAACGCATGAAGAAGCTGAGCATATCATGTGGAAGAACAACGTTGAACAGAGGAGAGGGAGCTGTATAAGAAGAAGCAAACACGAGCTGCACGTTGGAATGGGAAGGAAGACGCTAGAGCTAAAAATGTAAGAGGAAAGAAGCTACGTGGGGCATGAATTTTAATATTATATTCAACATGGGAATGAAGTGGGGCCCACATTTATATATATACATGAGGAAGCTACGGACATTTGGAATGGTGCAATGGCTGAGCACGTGGAATCAATAAAGAATTCACGTGAGAATGAGGGAAAGGGAGCACGTGAATAATCCATTCATTCCATTCGCACAATGGGGTCCATTCGAAAACACACTCGCGGATCATACCACATTCATGCCCCCATCGTCCAAAACTCATCCTCTGCACCGTAGCAACCATATCCTCCATTCTCCATCTCTTTCCACCCTAAAATAAAGTTTTAATCTCCATCTGTGGCTAGCTAGGAGGAAGATCCTTGGTGCAAGCTTGAATCCATGGAGAAGAACTCATAATTTTGGCTAATATTTCTTTAATTTCCTACACTTTTTCTATTTCAAATATTGTCTTGGTTAAGTTGTATTTGATAGGGAATTTGCGTAATTATAATTAGTGGTTAGTTAGACACTAATTAGGAAGCCTTTTGTTGATTAATTGATCTGATTAGACACTGATTTTTTATTATTCTCTAATTTCTCATGTGTGCCTCGAAGGTGTTTGATGAAATGCATGAATAAAATTATGTGTTTGAATGTTAAACTTGAGAATTCCTTGGTGTTTAATTGGTTAACTAAACATCTTAGGATGATGGTTCAGAGGCTAATTAATCAGTTAATTAATCAAATTAGATGTTCATTGATCTTAAAAACAAGAATTAATAATTTAATGTAAGATTGAGGTTTCAATTCAACATTAGATTGTTAATTTCTTGAATCTTGAATGGTAACCCAAGATAACTTGTTATGAACACATTAGGAACTCTTAGGCTAGAATTAATCACAATTGAATTAGGATAAGGATAGTGGATACCAAGGGATGATTTCAAAGCTAGTCACAAGACCATCTCCACCCATAATTCATATAATTAGGTAGCAATTAGAAATTTTGATTCAATTTAGTTTTAGGTTAGTTTAATTCAATCAAAAACTCCCTTTAGTTAAGAAATTTTTAGAGTCTTTTAATATTTGAAAAACTCAATTAAATATTGAATTCCAATTCCAAGGGAGATGATCTAGGTTGTGCCACTAACTGTATATTTTATCAACCTAGTTTTATTTTGAGGGTTGCGCGACAGACCCGTCATGTGGTTAGCCTTCTCTTTAACTTATCAAATGCTAATTTGCATGACTAATCAAAATTAAAATCTATATCCTTTTGAAGAAGTCTAGACAATGCTAGAGAAATCTTGTTAAAGTTCGTAATGAATTGCTTGTAAAAATCTACATGGCCAAGAAAAGAACGCGCTTCCCACACACAGATAGGTTAAGGTAAAAAAATAATCACATCTACTTTAGCTTTATCAACTTCAATGCCATTTTTAGAAACCACATGGCCTAAAATAATTCCCTTGCTCTACCATAAAATGACATTTTTCAAAATTTAAAACTAAATTTTTCTCAATGCATCTTTCTAAAACCATTCTTCAACTTATTAAATAGTTATCAAAGGAGGTGCCATAAATAGTAAAGTCATCCATAAAATCCTCAATGCAATGTTCAAGGAAATAAAACAAAATACTTACCATGCACTATTGGAATGTACTTGGAGCATTACAAAGTCCAAATGGCATCCTTCGGCATACAAAGGTACCAAATGGGTAGGTAAATGTTGTAACATCCAAGATTTCTGAAAATTTTTTAAGTCTGCTAACTATAGCCAAGACCCCTATTAGCTCTAGCGAATGTACCAGTTCACTACAACGAGGAGCTAGTTAGCTAAAGTGAATGTACCAGTTTGCCATAACGAGAATGAAGTCTGCTATAGTGAGTTTGTGCATCCCATACAAATTTCAGGGGGTTTCACGCAATAACATACACCATAGCAAGAATAGGGGCCTAGAACTGATAAGTGCTCACCATAGTGAGGAGTATTTTCTGCTATAGCTAGAATTGATCCGAAAAAAGCTTGAAAAAGTATATTTTTGCTTCTTCAAGACCCTAGAACTTCTCTTTTCTTCTAATTGACATTTCCTCTACTTAAGACCAAGAAAGAGCTCATCTAAGAAGGGCACAAAGGAGGAGGAAAGGAGAAGGAAGGAAACTAAGGAAAAGGTAAAAGAAACTTAAGATTTTTATGGCTTTCCTTCTTAAAATCTTATTCTTTTCTCTTTGCCCTCTCTTTCTATGGTTCTGATTATTGAATTGGCTTTGTTTTGAGCTTGGTTCAGAATAAGAAGAGTAGAAATTCAAAAGGAAGGCTAAGACAAAGGGAAACACTCTTGAAGAAGGCTTGAATTCAAGGTAGATATCTATGTACCTTTGCTTCTTCTTCTTTACTTCTTGTGTACGTTGGTTCTACCAACTTGAGAGCTTGAGAGAAGAAGGAAGTTCTGACCTAGAACAAGTATGAAACCCATGAATTAGAGTATGGGAAGCTAGGAAATGCAAAGTAAGTGGAAGGAAAGCTAGTGAACTTCAAGATAGGAACCATAGTGGTTCTTGAACATTTTGTATAATATGATTTTCTCTAAGAATCCCCTAGCCTTTGTGAGTATTTATTTGAGTTCTCAAGACTCTTAAGAAGCTTCCCCAAGTGCCTTTCCCTTCAAGAAAAATTTAAAAGCTTCATCAGACCTTTTATGGAAACATAGATAAAGTATTCTTCTTAAATATGTGGTTGATGCTTTGGCTTATTCCAAGAGAGTAATTACATGTTATGTGTTCCAAGAGAAAGGGAAATAGAAATTAAAAAGGAAGAATTATGTTTAAGTGCCAAGGTAGCTCTTCACTCTTTCTTGTTACATTCTTGCATGTATGATGATTATTGTATGATTGTGTGTGTGCTTTTATGTATGATTGAATGAGAGATGAGCTATTGAGATTCTTTGAATCTCGCTCCGCTTTTCTACCATCCTAACATGCTAGGTGGACTAAGTGAGATAAGAGATGGGAGCCACCAAGCTTGAAGCTAGAAGATTGGCAAAGGAGTTGTGAAGTAGTCATGTTGTCACTATTTTGTAGTTAGGAAAAGAGATGTACTCTAATGATGTACATGATGTAGCAAGTATGAATACTTGTAAATGAATGTATTTATCATATATGTATGAGAATTAGAACTATCTTGAATGATGTAGCAAGTTTTGTTGTGAATAGCAAGATCTTAGCATTATGTACATGGTGTATATGTTGGTGTGGGAGAGTGAGTTTTGCAAATCTGGGTTGTTAGACATTTGAGCCATATTTAATAGCCTATGATGATGCTTTCCCACGTGCTTATAGAGCCTTAGAAGTAGGAAAAGCCAATTTGAACCCTTGGAGCCCTCTTTAGCAAGAAAAACTAGTCACTTTGCCCCATGATGTCCAAGTCTGACCAAATGTCCTCTTCTTGCCTTGAAATTTGGCATGTGACTAGATCTTGCCTAGAGCTTTTTGGGAAGCAAAAGATCAGGTCATTTGGAAGTATTTGTAATTTTCTATGATTTTTCAAAGTTGGTATCAGAAATTCAAATTCACATCAGCACTGTTCATTTGGTTAGTTGTGAAATTGTATCATCCGAGGGGCAAACATGGTCCAATGGCTACAAAATTTTATAGGCATAAAATAATCAGTCACAGTGACTTGTATCAACTAGAAGCACCTCATTTAGAGGTTTATAGAGAAAGATATGCATTTTCGGAGTTTCTGCTCAGTATCAATCATCTTACCTGACCAGAGGTACTGTTCCATCGATTTCTAAGAGTTTGTCTTGATGAACTGATCTAGAGACATTTTTCCTCTCTAGTTAATATCTACATATTTCCATATTGGTATCATTTTCATGCATTGGATTGTTTTGGAATTAGTTAGACATTTTTGAAGTTCATATCAGTAAACTATGACAGCATCAGGACCCACTCCGACCTCCAGATGATTTTGTGTGTCAAAAGCTTTGTTTGTGGGATTTTAAGACTTTTACATATTTTTAGTATGAAGTAGACATCCTAATATTTCCATAATGACCAAGAGTGTATGTTTTCGATTTTTCTAGATTTAGTTATGAATTTTCCAAGTTTGCCCAGAAATGGGGCCAAGTCTGGCCGAGGAGAAATATGCATGTCCCATGTCTCCTTTCGGTTTCCATGAGTTGTGAGCTAGTTGTTATGATTGAAATAAGTTGTAATGGTGCAATTAAATATGAGAATGTATAGCATGAGCTCACACGGTCCATGTGACACCGAAATGAATTTTTAACCATGACGCTATGTAAGAAAGTGTATGAATCTAATGGAAGTTCTCACCTTATTCTTACTCTATCTCACATGAGCATGTTCATGGATGATGGGCATGAGTAGAAATGATGGTGTTACAAAGGTGGAGCCAAAAGTCCCTAGGAATGGATGAAACAAGGCCAAAAGTCTCATGAATGAGTGAAGTCAAGTCAAAAGTCCCTAAACCAATGGTGAGGCTAATCCACAAGTCCCAAAAATAGGGTGAGGCTAATCCAAAAGTTTCAAAAATTGGGTGAGGCTAGACCAAAAGTCCCTAGAGCTCATTCTTGGCATTAATACAATTTTCATGGCATGTAAATCATATGTTGTATGATTTTTAATGGTTCGATGCCTACTTTCATGCTTTGACATATTTATACGCCTTGATTACTTCCTTGAATGAGTGTATGAGCTATTGAGATTTCATAAATCTCACCCTCTTCCCTCTCCCATCTCATATGGTCTAGGTAGAGCTCAAGTGCCAAATATTAGAGGCCATGAAGCATAAATAGCCATGTCTTGAAACTTTGTATAGTTTTGTATGACTTTTGATGTAAAGAAATGTCAATATTCATATGTACATGTTATTTTTGAGATGCAAACCTTAGAGTAAATGTAAAAGTATGTGAATACATTGTATATATCAATATTAAAGCCAAAGCAATGAGAATATATGATTTTCCACTTGGTAGCTCACTCTTAGTTGTGTATTATGGCATGTGACATAGTGAGTTTATGCATGATGGTTTGGACCACTTGGTCAATTCATATGTGATGTATTAGTGCTTTAAAACTTTCCTAAAAGCTGGTCGAGCATTTAAGAAGCCATTTGAACCACTTTTAACCCATGTAGGATGTTAAATTTGCCATATTCGTGAGCTAAGTCAAGATATGACTAAATGAGCTCTTTTTGATATAAAATTTGACATGCATATAGAGATTATTAAGGGATTTTTGAAAAGCTAAAGTGTAGAATATTTAAAGGTCTGTGAACTTTTTGGCGAATTTTTGAAGTTGTAAAATTTTTTGGTTTTTGGTTAGTGTACTGTACAATTGGTCCAAAAATGAATCTATGTCATTCATGGAGAAAATGATATCCAATTACCATGAAATTTTACAAGAAGAAACTAGACCTTCCCAGTGAATTATGCCAATTAGAAGCACCTCAATTGGATATCTAGAAAGGGAGATATGAATTTTTGAAATTGCTATTATATTCCAAGCACACCTCCAGACTTGTGTTATTGTTTGATTATTTTTCTTATCTGGATGCTCTTTGATTGTCCTATAACTATTTTTTTTCCTCTAGTTAACATTTGTAACTTTCTAAGTTCGTATAGATTGCAGATTGGATTTTTTTAGAATTAATTATGAATTTCCAAAATTTATATTAGTAAGTTGTATCAGATTTCTGGACAACTTGACCTCCTTGCCTTTTCTATTGTCAAACATGGTCTAGATGAGATTTTCATGGCTAGGAAATATTTTCAATGTAAATTTGACATCTAGAGATTTCGAGAAAGCTATGGTCTACTTAATTCTCATTTTCCTAAAATTAATTATAATTTTTCAAAGTTAGAGCCAAAAATCTAACTTTTAGACCCATGAGAGAATTTGCATTTTTATGGTTTTTGGCCTCATATCTGTGGTTCATGGGTTGTTTTATGATATGTATGCGTTTTATGAATGGATTTTGAGTAGAAAATGTGATTGATGGGTTCATGGGACCCACAGGACAAAGTATGAACATTTAAACCCCGACATAATGCATTAAAATGCTACAGTTTTAGTCATTTTCTTTGGAAATTATATGGAATCAAGCTTAAATGATGAATAATTGTGGTTAATAAATTGTGGTGCTACAAATGTAGTCTTTTTTGGTCTTCTAAGGCAATATAAATTTGAAAATAACTAAGAAATAATAATGAGATTTGTTTACCAATCTCTCTAACATTTGATTTATGAAAGGAAAATGAAAGTGATTCTTTCTAGTGGCCTAATTCAGCTTTTTGCAATCAATGTAGACTCTCCAACTATTTTGAACTCTCATAGGGATAAGTTCATTCTTCTTATTAGACACCACTGTGATATCAGTCTTGTTGGGGACTACCTGTACTAGACTCATCCATTTGCTGTTAGATATAGGATAAATAATATTAGCTAAAAGTAATTTACTTATCTCTTTCTTTATAACATCTAGGATCATGGGATTAAACCTTCTCTGTGGTTGCCTCACTAGTTTTACTCCTTCCTCTAATAAAATTCTATGTATATATGTGGAAGGGCTAATCCCTAGAATATCTACCAATGTCCAACCTATTGCTTTTTTCTTTTTCCTTAACAATTTTAACAACCTATTTTCATGATCAGATAGAAGGTTATTTGCTATTATTACTATTAATTTATTTTCTTCTTCCAAGAAGTCATATTTGATATTGTCAGGTAAAGGTTTGAGTTCAAGTGTAGGAGGTTGCTATATGGATGGTATTAATCTTTGTGAATTTAAATATACAACAACCTTAATTTGTTTAGCTTTCTTAATAGAGAAAACAATATCAAATAGATTAACAGAATTAGAAAAATCAGAAGCAGAACTAGAAGTAGAATCAGAATTCAAGAATGTGCTAATCTTAGAACATGCAATACATTTATTAAATCCATTACAACATTCTGAATATTGAATTGCATCAATAAATTCAACAATGTAAGGAAATTCAATATCCATGTCTATACAAGTATCGGTAACTAGCAAGTCAATCATATTTACATGCAACATGGAGTGTTCTTTTGAAGGGTATTTCATGGCATTAAAAATGTTAAAATAAACAACATCACCTCCATTGATAAAGTTCCATCATGCACATTAATTATCATTTCAGTAGTTTTTCAAGAATGCTCTACATAGAATTTGTGGTACATGTCCATGTATATTATCATCGTCCATGTTCAGAACATAAAAATCAGTAGGAAAAATTAAATCTTTTACCCTTTCTAGAACATCTTCAAGTACTCCTATAGGGTAGGTTATACTTCTATTTGCTAACTAAATCACCACTCCTATAGGTTTCAATTCTCCAATTTGCAAAAAAGAATACATAGAGTTAGGCATTACATTAATGGAAGCTCCAAAATCTAACATAACATTCCCTATTGTGCAAGGCATGGTGAATATGCCAGGATCTTTGCATTTAGTAGGAATATTTGGTTGAATCAGAGCTTATACATTTCTCTTATGCTAACTTTTTCATTCCCTTTCAACTTCCTTTTTATGTGTGCACAACTCTTTAAGAAACTTTGCATATTTTGGAATTTGTTTGATTGCTTCTAAGAGAGGGATATTTGCTCCCACTTTTCTGAATGTCTTCATAATTTTCTTATCCAATTTAGCCTTTGCGATTTCTTGGATTGTGTAATTTGGTTGGGGAATGGAAGGGGTCTAGTGTATGTGGAATTCTCTCCCTTTTTTGTGGCGTTCATGCTTTAGATTGATGGGAGTATTATTCTTCGTCACTTTCTTTTCTTGTTACTGTAATATCCCACATCGGGTAGGAGATCCTGGGGCTAAGGCCTTATAAGTGGGAGTGAAGCTTTCCCCATTGACTACCCGTTTTCCTAAGGGAGGAACAAAACCCTACCACGTGGGAAATGAGAGTACCACGGGGTGCCATAATGGGGATAATATCGTCGGAAAACACATTGTCGAGAGCCTCCGATGATATTGTCCCCATTACAACACCCCATGGTACTCTCATTTCTCACGTGGTGCGGTTTTGTTCCTTCCTTAGGAAAACGCATCGTCGGTAGGGAGAGCTTCGCTCCCACTTATAAAGCCTTAGCCCCAAGGTCTCCTATCCGATGTGGGACATTACATTCCACCCTCCTTGGGGCTAACCCGTCTTCAGGTTGCACATGCAGCTAGGTCGGCTCTAATACCACTGCCCCACAAAGCCTCCGACGATATTGTCCCTGTTACGACACCCCGTGGTACTCTCATTTCCCACATGATGGGGTTTTGTTCCTCCCTTAGGAAAACGCGTCGTCGGTGGGGAGAGCTTCGCTCCCACTTATAAGGCCTTACCCCCAGGGTCTCCTACCCGATGTGGGACATTTCATTCCACCCCCCTTGAGGCCAACTCGTCCTCGGGTTGCACATGCGGCTAGGCCGGCTCTGATACCACTGCCCCACAGAGCCTCCGACGATATTGTTCTCGTTACGACACCCCGTGGTACTCTCATTTCCCACGTGGTAGGGTTTTGTTCCTCCCTTAGGAAAACGCGTCGTCGATGGGGAGAGCTTCGCTCCCACTTATAAGGCCTTAGCCCCAGGGTCTCCTACTCGATGTGGGACATTACATTCCACCCCCCTTGGGGCCAACCCGTCCTTGGGTTGCACATGCGGCTAGGCCGGCTCTGATACGACTACCCCACAGAGCCTCTGACGATATTGTCCCTGTTACGACACCCCGTGGTACTCTCATTTTCCACGTGGTGGGGTTTTGTTCCTCCCTTAAGAAAATGCATCGTCGATGGGGAGAGCTTCGCTCCCACTTATAAGGCCTTAGCCCTAAGGCCTCCTACCTGATGTGGGACATTACATTCCACCCGCCTTGGGGCCAACCCATCCTCAGGTTGAACATGCGGCTAGGCCTGCTCTGATACCATTGCCCCACAGAGCCTCCGACGATATTGTCTCTGTTACAACACCCCGTGGTACTCTCGTTTCCTATGTGGTGGGGTTTTGTTCTTCCCTTAGGAAAACGCGTCGTCGGTAGGGAGAGCTTCGCTCCCACTTATAAGGCCTTAGCCCCAGGGTTTCCTACCTGATGTGGGACATTACACTAGCTACCACATTTTCTTAATTGTTCACT
Organism: Erythrophleum ivorense; assembly: GCA_026724425.1. Classification (NCBI taxonomy): domain Eukaryota; kingdom Viridiplantae; phylum Streptophyta; class Magnoliopsida; order Fabales; family Fabaceae; genus Erythrophleum; species Erythrophleum ivorense. Next base: position 770,418 of record JAIUCV010000397.1, read on the forward strand.
TCATTTTAGTCTTAAGTTTTTTTATTCTTGTCACTTAAAATTTAGTTTAATTAAATTCTAGCATTTCAAAACCCCCCACTAAACAAGTTCCAATTAGTAATACTTAGAATACTCTTTCACAACAAATTAAGGCACAAAGACCCTTTGGGAAATGACCTAGATTGCACCATTACCTACAGAATTTATTTTTGCTACCTAGTTTTATTTGAGATTGTGCAACACAATCGTCAAATTTGGCGTCATTGTCGGGGAGTTTAGTTTCTTAATTGTTTGAAAGGGTTTCTTAGTATTTTTGCCCTATTTTGCTCTATTTTTGTGTTATGTTTTTCTCCTATTTTAAGCTTGGATTTAGATCATTTCGGTGTCACGTATCAATTATCTTGGTTGCTGGAATTTTTGTTTAAAGTACTTAGAAAATTTTCAAACTTTGTTTTCTAAGGTTTTTGGGTATTTTAAGCAAAAAAAATAGCAAAGCTATTAAGTGCACCATTTTTTGGCCAAATTCCAATGTTTTAGACAGTTTTTCTAATTTTTTAGTATTTTCTCTAATTTTCTAGTATTATAATTTTTCTAGATTTATTGTTTTAATTACTCTTTGTTGATTTTTTTGTGTTCCTTCTAAGTTTTTGCTTGTCTAATTGGTTTATGAAAAGGAGCTCTGGTGAAAAAATAATTGATTTGGATCTGGAAATCGAAAGAACCTTTAGAAGACAAGTAAGGATTAAGATGAACAAGGATAGTGTAGGAATCAATAGTTCTATTTCTTCTGCTTTTGATTAGGTGCAAGGAATTGATTGTGTACTTCAATTTGCTGGTGATACTATGGCTGAACAAGATCAAATGAATGCTAACATGAATATGCATGTTCAGGCTAACTTAAAAATGTAAATGCAAATTTGAATGATAACAAGCATGCTAGAACTATCAGAGAATTGACAGCTCCTAATGTGTATTATCAAATATCCAGAATTAGATGCAAATTTTGAGCTTAAATCTGGTTTGATTCACTTACTTCCTAAGTTTCATGGACTTGCAGGAGATGACCCTCACAAACATCTGAAGAAATTCCATGTTGTTTGCTCTACAATGAAGCTACAGGGAGTCTCAGAAGAACAAATTAAGCTCAGAGTGTAACACCATAATTTCTAGCTCATCTCATGCTTTTAAATGACTCAATACCATGAATCATGTAAGCTTCTAATGAAAAAGGTAATAAAATAATGAACATTTTTCGCGTTGCGTTGTGTTTAAAAATTCTATTCGATGTCATGCAGATCGTGTGAGCTCATACCATACATTCTCATATTTAATTACATGAATACAACTTATTTACATCATAAAACGTGACCCACATCTCAAGAAATTCGAATGGAAGCATGAAATAGGCATATTCATTTTCTGCCAGATTTTGCTCAATTCTGCTACAAACTTTGAAAAATCATAACTAATTCTAGAAAAATCAAAATCATGTATTTGTGACCATTCTAGAATGCTAAAGATGTATACTTCATAGTAAAAACATGTCCAAACCATAACATCCATCACAGAGGATGTTTGACATGCAAAATGGTCGAGGTTATATTGCCTCCTAATGCTATCACAGAATTCTGTAGCAAACTTCAAAAATGTCTAATTAATTCTACAAAAATTTAATCCTTGCAAATGATACCAATATGGAAAGCTGTGGATATTAGCTAGATGGAAAAAATAACTCTAGATCAGCCCAAGCAACCCAGACCTCAAAAACTGATGGAATAGTAACAGAGGTTGGCTAAAATCCCTAATATTGGACAAAATCTTCAAAAATTCATATGTCGCTCTCTAGACATCCAAATGAGGTGATTCTAGTTGTCACAAGTCACTATGAATGCCTAATTTCTTGGTATAAAATTTTATGGCAATTGGACATCATTTGAGTCTTGTGTAATAGATTTGATTTTCAAACCAAATGAATAGTGCAGCAGACCAAAATCAGAAAAATTGCCAACTTTGAAAATTCTTTAAATATTTTGTAGACATCCAAAAATTATGTTCTTTAGCTTTCCAAAAATCTCTCAACAAGCTCTAATTTCATGCGAAATCTTATATCAAGAAGAGCTCATTTGGCTAAAAAGTGATATAGGGTTCCATTATGGTCAATTTTGGCTCCATATGAAGTACCAAAGTAACCAAATAGCTTCCCCTAGGGTTTGGCACCTTTTGGGCAAGTCTAAAAGCATGAGTAAGACTTGTGTAAGCTGCCCAAATAGTCCCAAACTTTATGCATCTCATTTTGGCCATTCCACATGCAATTATACACACATACATTAAACTTTCAAAAAGCATTTCCTTACATTACATACCCAATTTCATTCTAGGATTTATATACCATAATCTCTCACTTATACATGATACATCAACATATTTATATATGTTCATAACTTCATACGACATATACATCCATGAATTACAACATATGCCAATTGTATGGTTTTCAAGTAACAAAATTCTAGCACTTTGTTGTCATCCTCTCATCCTTAAAGTGGTTGACTTCCATTACCTTGCTCTCTTAGTCCACCTAGTATGTTAGAACATTGGAGAGGAGGGGATGAGGTTCAAAGAATCCCAATAGCTTATCTCCCATTCAATTACACATAACATATACAAAGCAAGTCTAGAACATGTATGCATGGGTATAATGGAAATCATGAACATTCAAAAAGCAAGCTTGGCATGTGAATAAGTTATACAAGACATTCAAAAGCTTGCCAACTAGATGGATTGGCCTCACCCTTTTTCCTCATAGATTTTAGACTTGCCTCACCTATTCTTTAAGAGATTCTTGGATTCAACCACTCTCTTGAGAGCCCACTTTCCTTTTGGGAGACTCTTTGCTTTGTCTACAACCAATTTTAAGGGTTCTTGACTCATTTTCACCATGGTTAAGAGTTCTTGGCCTCTTCACACTTAAGCAAACCCAAACAAACATCATAACATCATTTAGGAATATAATATGTCATCATGAAATTATGGCATATAAAATCATGCTCGCATACTTTTCATGGTTTGAAAATACACATACACACATTCTAAGACAAGCTAAACACACATCCATGCATGAAAAAAGGTGGAGAGAGCTACCTTACACACAATTACACACTTTTTCTCTTGAAATTCCCTCCCTTGCTTTGGCCACACACCCACAAAAGTGTAGGGAAGATTTCTCTTAGCCTAAACACAATTTGTGGAAGCCAATTAAGCTTATGAAATAATTTCTAAGGTCACACAACTTGTTTAGACACTAGGTTGTTTTATAAACCCTATTATGGTCCATAAATGCACCTAATGAAGAAACATCCCTCAAATAAATTCTAGACTCCATTCTTTCCTTTCAAATATGATTCTTGACTCCTTTTAAGCCTCTTGGAGTCATCACACAATTAACACAAAGAGTCTAACTACATGTTGCTTCTCTAGGTCATAATATGGAACTTAAAGCACCAACTCACTTTTTATGAGTTCTAAATTTCTCCCAAGACTTTCCCTCATATTCATTCATCATATATGACTCAAAATTAGGCTTAGAAAATTTAAGACTCTCACATAGGTATGCTAACCTCTCTTGGCCAAACTTAGGAAGCATTTTGCTCTCCATGAACTTTGCTTTGTTTTCTTAATGGAGGAAGCACATAGGGAGACTTCTAGGAATCTTAGGAGCTCATTTAAACTCTTATTTAGACCTAGGAATCATCATATAAAATCAGATTTTACAAGGTACAATTGAAACCCTAGAACTTACATCTTGAAATCTAATGATTTTTTTGTTGATTCCCTTTGCATTTTTCTTAATCTCCACACCCTTTTTCCTTAGATTCACCCTTGGTTCTGCCTAAAAATCAAGTCCTCCTAGGGTTTTCTCATGTTAGGCGAAATGGAGGAGGAGGGAACCAAAGATAACAACCATAGGAAGAGAAACTACCTTATTTTCTTGCTTTTCCTCACTTGAATCTTGTGTTCTTTGAGCTCCTCACTTCAAATCCGAATTTTTCCTTCAATTTCTCCTTTAAAACAGATCCATATACTTCATTATAATTATAGGAAATAAAGGAGAATGAAGGAGAAGAGGTTTGGAAGAGAAAGAGCATGAAAAACCATGAAAATTCATACCTTTCTACCTTAAATTTCTCCTGCGCCTCCTCCCCTAGGGTTTTCCTCTGGTTTTCGGCAGAACATGGTCATGCATAATGAAGGGAGAAGAAGGGCACATCATATATATAAGTGGGAGGAAGTTACACTTTTCAAAAATTCTCATTTTGCCCTTCATTCTTGGCATTTTTGTTTCTCCTTCGTTTTAGCTTCTTTTTTAGAACTGTCTTTTCCATTATAAAATTTAGGTTCCCAATTTAGTAAAATATATTTGGAATCACTCAAATTAGAGCTAAAACCTTCTCGAATGAATTCGTCAAAGTTCAGGTACACCGACGTTAGAAAACGTCCACCGAATAGGCTTTAGCTATCTCGAGGCTTTCCATGGTTTTTAGGGTCTCTGAGAACCCTGAGGAGCTCAAAATTTTCATTTAAAAAGCCTCTTATGTGAATTCTAAAATTTACTCAAAATTATGAAAATGCCATTATGTTTCGTAATCTTTTCTTAAGAAATTGTTTCTTCATTCTAGCTGCATTTTTCTTTCTATCTGAGCTTGGGATTCTCATTTTCAGGAGTCTAGAATGGTTCCCAAATTTTTCTAGGACCTTAAATACATCATCTTGGAGGGCTTCCTTTTGTATCTGGTGAGTTTCGTTCATTTATAGAGAAACCATACTTACGTTTCTCACATTTTCTCTTATTTTCATATAACCGAATATTACACAGAGCATTTCCTTTTTCCTTGGATATTTTAGCCAAGGACTGGTTGTACTATCTACCTCCTGGTGCCATCACTTTTTAGGACTAATTGAAAAGGCTATTATTGGAAAAATTCTATCCTGCTTCTTGCACTACATCAATAAGGAAAGAAATATGTGGGATCAGACAGAATGGTAGAGAGACTTTGTATGAGTACTGGGAAAGATTCAAGAGATTGCTGGCTACTTGTCCTCACCATCAAAATTTTGATCAATTACTTATTCAGTACTTCTATGAGGGGTTGTTGAATATGGATAGAAATATGATTGATGCTGCCTCCGGTGGAACCTTAGGCAATCTGACACCTATAAGGGCCTGGGAGTTGATTGATAAGATGGCTCAGAATGCTTAGCAATTTCGTTCTAGATCAATATAGATGGCAAGAGGAGTAAATGAGTTGGGTGCTCCACAGTATGATACTGAAGTTAAAAGTTAGTTGAATAAGCTAACCACTATGGTTTTGTCAGCTTACTTTAGCTCAGAAGCAACAACAGTCATCCTCTACTCCATCTCAGACTTGTGCACCACAGTCGTATCCTACTCAGACACATTCTTATCCATAGTGCTATGCACTTGAGCAAACATCTACCTTTACTACCTTGGTGGGACCATTGTGTGATATATGCTATTTGGCCACACATGCTACTAATCAGTGCCCTATGTTAGAGGACAAGGTAGAGACTTGTGCGAGATGTTTCCAGTTAGACCAATGCAATAAGGGCAACAAAAATATGATCCCTATTTTAATACATACAATCCAGGATAGAGGGATGACCCAACATGAGATATGGGAAAGGGCAATAGCAAAATAGATACAATGTTGTAAGACCTAGTACACAGTCTTCCCAACCTTTTAGACAATCAGTTCCTATCTAAGAGGAACCCAAAAAAGATAACAATATAGAGTTTATGATAAAGCAACTCATGAAAAGATGGAAAAGATGGAATAGATTGAGGCTAGATACAGACAAAAAATGGATAACATGAAAACTTAGAACAAGCATGTGGAGAATATGATTAGTCAATTGGCTAACTCTCTCAGTGAGGTAAAAAGCCATGGATTAAGCCATTTACCATCTCAGACTATTGTCAATCTAAGGAATAGTAGCAATGTTAGTGCCATCACTCTTAGGAGTGGAAAAGAGGTTAAGGGATCCTTAGATACCACTACCATGATAAGCCAGCATCATCAAAAACACACGTCGCACCAAATGAGCCTAACAAAGAATAGGAGCCAAGAAGATCTTGCCTTTCCCACATAGACCTACCTTAGGAAAGAGGCAACTTGAAGCAGATATTGAAAAAGAAATTCTTGAGACTTTTAAGAAGGTTGAAGTCAATATACCCTTGCTGTATGCAATTAAGACCATCCCTAAGTATGCCAAGTTTCTTAAGAAAATATGTACCAACAAGAGGCATCTAAAAGGGAATGAAAAAGTCAATTTTGGCAAGAATGTTTTAGTACTGCATACAGCCAACAATGCCCACTACGTGTCAAGATCCTGGCACTTTTAAAATTCCATGCACTATTAGGAATTGAGTTTTCTAATGCTTTGATTGATCTTGGTGCTTCTATAAATGTTATTCCTAAATCTGTTTATTTATCTTTGCTGATGGGAGAGCTAAAACCTATTGGAGTGGTTGTGCAACTGGCAAACAAGAGCATTGTTTATCCTTCAGGAGTGTTGGAGGATGTTTTAGTTAAGGTAAAGGATTTGATTTTTTCAGCTGATTTTTATGTCCTTAACATGGAGGATGATAGATATAGATCTAGTGGATATGCCCTACTCATTCTAGGTAGACATTTCTTAAAAACTGCAAAAATAATTATAAATGTGCATGAGGGTACTCTTCAAATGGGGTTTGCTGGCAATGTGATATAATTTAATATATTTGATGCCTTGAAACACCCCTGTGATGATAACTCTATTTTTAGTATCATCTTGATTGATATGCTAGTTGATAGTGCCAGTGCTGATTTTAGGAATAGTTTATTGACTGATTCTTGTGATATTGCTGACTTAGATGATTCTCTTGATTGTATATGTTCTGTAACTACTATATGTCACATATGTACCCAGATTAGTGCTTTTATTAAGAATATTGAGTTCCTTACATATACTGATTATCATGGTTCTGAAACCTCTTCTTTTTGTGCTAATTTCATTGTTGGTCAGCCTGTTGACTAATTTGGATGATTATACTGGTCTAGGTCAATCTTTTTGTTCTAAAGATGATATGCATGCTGTTGTTTTCCCTGATTGTTCTGATGTTACTAGATTTATTGATTCTCAGAATATGTTGCATGTTGATGTCACTTATGGATATGTTGATTATGATAGTTCATCTATTTCCACTCTTACTTTGCCTATTGATAGTGGTATTAGATGCTTTGTAACTAATTCATCTAATAGTGATACTGATGTTGCTACTGTTAATTCTCTTGTTGATATTCCATCTACTGATGTTCCCAAAGATGGGAAAGTTATTTCTTTTGTCTGTGAGCTATTTGAACAGGGTATTTGGCATGGAAGAGATTGAAATCAAACACTCATACCATTGGTTGAGTAAGCCCTTACCTTAGAGCTCAAACCTCTACCAAACAATCTCAAGTATACTTATTTAGAGAAAGATGAGAAACTTTCGGTGATTATAGCTAGTGACATTATTCCAGAGGAGGAAGCGAAGCTTCTAGAGGTCTTGAGGAGGAGAAGACAAGCAGGGTGGACCTTGGCTGACATACCTGGCATTAGCCCTGATACATACATGCATCGAATTCTGTTGGAGGATGAGGCAAAGCCAGTAAGGCAACCTCAAAGGTGACTAAACCCACTTATTCTGGATGTGGTTAAAAAGGAAGTTTCTAAACTTTTATCTACTAGTATTATATATCCTATTTCTGATAGTCAGTGGGTTAGTCTTATGCAGGTGGTTCCAAAGAAATCAGGGATCACAGTTGTCTGAAATGAGAATAATGAATTGGTGCCCACTCGTGTACAGAATAGTTGGAGGGTTTGCATTGACTATAGGAGGCTTAATTTAGTCACTAAAAAGGATCATTACCCCCTCCCTTTTATTGATCAGATGCTTGAGCGTTTAGCTAGGAAATCTCATTATTGTTTCCTTGATGGATTTTCAGGTTATTTCCAGATATGCATAGCCCCAGCTGATCAAGAGAAGACGATGTTCACATGCCCATTTGGAACATATGCGTACAAACAAATGCCTTTTGGTCTTTGCAATGCCCCTAGAACTTTCCAGCGGTGCATGTTTTCCATCTTTAGTGATTTTTTGGAACATTGTATAGAAATTTTTATAGATGATTTCACTGTATATGGGAACTCTTTTGATGATTGCCTATGTAGTCTGGATAGAGTCCTAACAAGATGCATAAAGAAGAACCTTGTACTTAATTTTGAAAAGTGTCATTTTATGGTTCGAAAAGGCATTGTATTGGGTCATATTATATCTGAACAGGGCATAGAGGTTGATAAAGCTAAGATAGATGTTATCACTTCTCTACCATACCCGACATGTGTTTGTAAGGTCCAGTCTTTTCTAAGTCATGCAGATTTCTATAGAAAATTCATTTAGGATTTTAGTAAAATTGCTTTGCCATTGTCTAAGCTGTTACAAAAAGATGTTGATTTCCATTTTGATGATGCATGTAAAATAGCTTTTGATGATCTTAAGAAAAAATTGACTTCCCCACCCATTATTCAACCCCCTGATTGGAACCTCCCATTTAAGCTTTTATGTGATGCTTCTAATTTTGTTATAGGTGCAATTTTGAGCCAGAGAGTGTATAAGAGGTCCCATGTGATTGCTTATGTGTCCAAGACTCTAGATTGGGCCCAAGCAAATTACACAACCACAGAAAAAGAGTTTCTTGCTATTGTTTTTGCTTTGGATAAATTTAGATCTTATTTGCTTGATACTAAAGTCATTGTTTTTACTGATCATGCAGCCTTGAAGTACTTGGTGAAGAAGCCTGATGTAAAGCCAAGATTGATTAGATGGATGCTTTTACTTCAAGAATTTGATATTGACTCTAGCATAAAAGTATAGTTGAAAACTTGGTGGCAGACCACTTGATCAGAATTGAAGCTCCAAAGGTAGATTCCTTACCTATTGATGATGATTTCTCTGATGAGAATTTGTGTGTTGTGCATAGTTTCTATCCTTGGTATGCAGATTTAGTGAATTATCTAGTTGCTTCTGAATTGCCTATTAATTTGAATAAACATCAGTTGAATAAGTTTAGGAGTGAAGCTAGGTATTACATTTGGGATGACCCATACTTGTAGAGACTATGCAGTGATCAAGTGATTAGACGTTGTGTGCCTGATATAAAATTTGATCTTGTTTTGAATTTTTATCACACACTTGCATGTGGAGGTCATTTTAGTCCAAAATGCATAGCTATGAAGGTTCTAGATAGTGGATTGTATTAGCCTACTTTGTTTCCAGATACCTCTGATTTTTGTAAAAGATGTGTCAGGTGTCAACAAACAGGTAGCATATTTAAGAGAAATGAAATGCCATAGCATCCCATTTTGTTTTGTGAAGTCTTTGATGTGTGGGGCATTAATTTATGGAACCTTTTCCTACTTTTTTTTTGGCTTTTCATACATCTTATTGGTTGTTGATTATATTTCAAAGTGGGTGGAAGCAAAACCCACTAGGACTGATGATTCTTCTGTGGTTGTAGAGTTTGTTCGCTCACACATTTTCTGTAGGTTTGGTATTCCTAAAGCCATTATCAGTGACTAGGGCATTCATTTTTGCAACTGGAGTATGCATAACTTGCTTAGCAAGTATGGTATTATGCATAAAGTAGCTACTTTGTACCACCCTCAAACAAATGGCCAGGCAAAAATTTTTAACCGGGAGGTGAAGCAAATTTTAGAGAAAACAATGTAGCCGAATAGAAAAGATTAGAGTAAGAGGCTAGATGATGCACTTTGGGCCTATAGGACTGCCTACAAGACTTCTATTGGCATGTCACCCTATCGGCTGGTATTTGGAAAAAGCTTGTCAACTTACCAGTAGAAGTAGAGCATAAGGCTTACTAGGCTGTGAAGAAATGCAATATGGATTTGAATGGAGCGGGATCTCATAGAAAATTCCAACTCCAGGAGCTTGAAGAGATCATATTGGAAGCCTATGATAATGCAAGGATCTATAAAGAAAAGACAAAGGCATTCCATGACAAGATGATTGCAAGAAAAGAGTTTGTTGTTGGCCAAAAGTTCTCTTTTATAAATCCCTCTTGAAGCTTAAGCC